>JAMKCH010025909.1:0-128774 GCA_023653785.1 Ophioderma brevispina
CTTTAAAGAGTACATTTCTTTAAGGTGAAATGCACCTTTAAGTTTTTCTTCTTGAGGGTTTTTGGCCAAAAATCATCCACTGAAGGACCAAAAATGTTTTTGTCGGGTCGCTTAGCGACCCGATATAGAAAACAACTGCTCGCAAAATTGCGAAGAATCTAGTTCTATATCTGAAGGTCATTTCATGAATGTTTTCTTTATGAAAATGACTAAGTACTACTATTATTTTGGAGTTTCGTGTTGGGGTGTGTAATGCGATGCCATTTCAGACAAAAAAATACCATCATTGCACGTTTTAAATGCCTTAAAAGCATTTCTTTGATTTTAGTCTTGCCCAGACTGGTGGAAATGGGAGTTTAGTAAGGGGTTTGACGTGTTAGCGATTCTACTCGATAAATTTTCCAGAATCACATAATGTATTTATAACGGTGCTGATTAAGAATCTGAAATTAAAAAAAATGGGGGTCACCGAACTTTGTTTTTGAAGCTATAGCCAAAACAAAAAGGTATGTTGTCACTTTTAAAGCCACGCAAGTCTATGGGAAAAGTCAAAATTTGACGTTTAGACGCCTACAAATCAAACACCTCTCGATAAAATTTTGTAATTTCTAATATGTTGAGGTCCCGATGTTGTTTCAAAAAGTTTGAAATAAAAAAAATGAGGGTCACCGACTTACTTTTCCATTACACGCCGAAAACCACTGAAATTGGACACTTTTCAAATGGGCGTCTTGTTTTAGGCGGCAAGAAAAATCCGCGCCAAATTCGGCCAGGCGCAAAGCAGGAACGCAGGAGTAGGATGCGTGATTGTAATAAACGCAAACAAGCGCACAGTTATACGCGGTATCTGCGATGAGACCTTACGAGCTCAAACTAAAATCTTCAATTGTCCTGACGGGCTCCAACAGAATGCTGAAGGTGTAAGCAGGCTTGCGCGTCCACAACACACGTCACCCCTTTTAAAAACGTTGCAGGGGATAAATAAAGGGTGAGTAACGAATAGGAGAGTTATAGTAGAAAATGATCAGGCCACGAGTTACACTCCGGTGAGCAAGAGGTATGAAAGGGTGAACAGGGCAACAAATTGCGAAGGGATATTTTAAGACGAAATTTTAGGTATCATCTTATTTTAAATGACAGGAAGTGTAAACCTGATTATAATCAAGCTTATACTTGGGGATACATTAATAAACACATTTGCCGCCCAATTGGGCAATTTTTTCTTTTCTTTATTGAAATGATAGGAGAGATTAATTACAAGACATCAAATTACAGCTTTTAACTGGATTGCAGTTTTTACATAGTTTTCACCCAATTGGGCCAGCCTTTCTATTTTCTTATGTGAAATGACAGGAAGGTCGTAACCTACGTTAAAGCACTATCAGTGATTTGTAAATCATTAAAAATCGAAAAATCTTCAAAAATAAGATTTTGCATGTCTGTAACAGTAAGGTCTCCTAATACCCTCAAAATGATAGGACAAGAAGCAACCTACTAAGCACAGAATCCAATATTTTAGCCATACTGTCCGAACGGACACTTACTTACAACACGTAATTCAATGGAGAGTCACATCTTAAAGACTGCCGTTTTCTTCCTTTCCTGGCAATTCTTCAGTTGGAAAAAATAATTATGAGAATTATGCAGACTTAACCTTCGATTTTAAGCTATTACTGTAAAAGTTCTAAATTATTTGAATCTTTCGGGTTGAATCAATGAATTAGTGTCTTTAAATTTGACTTATAAACTTTGGGGATTCAGTTTTTTAAACAACATTTGCACCCAATTTGGGCGGTTTTATATCTTCTTATTTGAAATGGACTGGAGAGTTTTACGTGTAATAAATTAAAGCTCGTAACTTGGGGATCTTCTAAACACCCCCCCCCAATTTGCGCCCAATTGGGCATTTTTCTATTTTCTTATTGAAATGACAGGAGAGATTTACGTACATCAAATTAAAGCTTTTAACTTGGGGTGCCAGTTATACATATTTTTGCCATGGGCACCTTTTACCTGTTTCTTGATGTGAAATGACAGGAAGGTTAACCTAACGTTAAAGGCACTATCAGTGATTTGCTACAAATCATAAATAATCGAAACAATCTCAAAAACAATTCAGATTTTTGCATGTCTTTTTGGTAACAAAGACGGGTTCCTAACAGACCTACAAATGATAAGACCAGTAAGCAAGAAAGACAGAAGAGCAACCTACTAAGCAAGAATCCAATATTTTAGCCATTACTGTCCGAACGGACACTTACTACAACACATAATTCAATGGATATTCAAATCTTTAAAAAGACTGACAGTTTTCTTCCTTTCTGCAATTCTTCAGTTGGAAAACTAACTTATGTGAATTCTTCAGACTAACCTTCGATTTTAAGTATTACTGCAAATGCAATATTTTTCTAAAAAATTCTTTCGGGTGAATCAATGATAGTGTCTAAATTATAAGCTTTATAACTTGGGGATTCAAGTTAGGTTTAACACATTTTGTGCCCAATTGGGCGTTTTTTATATTTTCTTTATTGAAAATGACAGGAGGTTTACGTACATCAAATTAAAGCTCGTAACTTGGGGTTCCTTCTAAACACAGTGCGCCCCATGGGGCAGTTTTTCTATTTTCTTTAATTGAAATGAAGGAGAGGGGGATTTACGTACATCAAAAAAGCTTTTAACTGGGATGCAGTTTTTACAATTTTCGCCCAAGGGGCACCTTTAAACTATTTCTTTATTTGAAAATAAGGAAGGAAGGTGTGTACCTATGTTAAATTACAGGTTATAACTTGGGGATCAGTTCTAACACATTTTGGCGCCCACTTGGGCGTTTTTCTATTTTCTTTATTTGAAAGGACAGGAGAGTTTTACGTACAATCAAAAATTATATAAGCTCGTAACTTAGGGGATGCAGTTTTTACAAGTTTGCACCCAATTGGGCGCTTTTTTCTATTTTCTTTATTTAAATAACAGGGAAAGTGTAACCAATGTTAAATTAAAGCTTATAACTTGGGGATTCCAGTTTTAAACACATATTGCGCCAATTGGGCATTTTTTTCTATTTTCTTTATTGAAATGACAGGAGAGTTTTACGTACACAAAATTACGCTCGTAACTAGGGATGCAGTTTTCATACATTTTTGCGCGCAATGGGGCGTTTTTCTATTTCTTTATTTGAAAGCATGAGATATATTTTACGTACATTCAAATATAACCTCGTAACTTTGGGGATTCATTTTAACACATTTTTGCGCCTAGTTTTTAACACATTTGGCGCCAATTTGAGCTTTTTTTCTATTTTCTTTTCAAATAACAGGAGAGTTTTACGTACTCAAATTAAGCTTTTAACTTAGGGATGCCTTTTTTACATATTTTTTTTGCGTCCCAATTAGGTCCTTTTCTTTTTTTCTTTATTGCATGACAGAAGGTGTAACCTACGTGAAATTAAAACTTACAACTATGTGAGGGTCAAAGGTCACATACAAGGTCAAAGGTCATGCGAGATCAAGTTGTAAACAATGTGCTTGTCTACTGCAATCTTATACTCATTATCAAACATCTACTTTAAATCAGCTATATTTCTTTTTATACATGTTGCTGTAATAAAAGTGCAAGCTTTAAACTAAAAAACCATCTACTCCTCTTAATGCTTTTTATGTTTTCTTAATTTCTTTGTAAAATTATGCCTGGCGACCGACAGTTTTTGTTAACTACTTTTCACCACAGCTTATTGGAAAACATTGTTAGTATAATCTCATTGGAAATTTTTCTGAATTTGGCCAGTCTAAATTGTTTATCCTAGATCCCTTTGTTAGTCTTGTTAATATTAAAATGCAATAAGTTTGAAATATTTACTAAAAAATGTGCTGTGTTCTAATTTAATGAGTTGCTGCTGAAATGAAAGTGGTTCTTATTGATGTTTGATGTAAACAAAAGTTACTCCAATTAAACATGAACACCTTGCCTATTCAACTGTTATAAATCCAGTAGTGGCATGTTCTTCTTTGCCGTAGGAGTGAGTAACACAACACCCATTAGTCATATGAACTTGCTACAACTTGCTTGTAGAGCACTCTGAATCCAATTGGGTGGTCTGGCCACAATTACGGCCTTTAGATGCTTAGGTTCAGGGAAACGAAATGAACAATGACAAAATATACTGAATAAAAAGAAGTGAATTTTTTCAAGTGATTTATTTTTCACTCAATGTTGAAGACTACTTCAACCACGACAAAATTTAAGTCATTATTTTATATTCCACATGACTTGTTGTATTTGTTATTGTTTTTTGGTCATGTTTATTTGTAGCAGGCCCAATGTAGAAAATGAATAAATAATCCATGAAAATCACAAAGTGGCACATTTAATGTACCACAAATATTTCTACTTTCGGCGCCAAGTGTAATTTGGCTTGTGACTCATTTTGTTGATGAAGTGGTTGATGGTCCGTCAAGAAAATGACACTATATGTCATTGTTTGGAACTATATCGGACATAAATGGAAGGCTGCACCACGCACCAGAGTGGCAGTAGCCTACAAGTTTAAATAACAATACATTTAACTCTATATTAAGAGCTGGCCTTCTAGCAGTTCGAAATATGAACAAAATCTGCCATTGCCTACTACAGGATCAATCAATAGTTAACATAATCTATTTAGTGTGAATGAATATACTATATCATATTTTTTTAGGCCTGGGTCACACTATTACAACATGCAATTTTTGAGTATTACTACAATATTTGTATTTGTGTCCGAAATTTTCGTCGGCGTATTGTAATCGTGTCGTATCGGTTCACCGACGAAATTTCATCGTTGGGTCGCATTTATTGTGATACGATTGTAATAAATTGCGAAAAAGCACGTGTGACCCCAATGTCGTCGTGTTGTATACTAAAAACTCCATCAACCATGACGGCGACATTCCCTTCGCCCCGCTCCGCCGTCCCGAAAAGTGCTACCTGACGCATAGCAAACGCATACCCTGGTCCCCCTGCAGCCGTTGCTAACCTGACCATAGCAACGCATACCCTGGTCCCAGGCAAACGTAATTGAATTGACTCAACAGAAGATTCCTTACATCTTTTTTGATGAATCGAGTGGAAATGTTTTCACTAATTACCATTTACCGAACAAATAGTTTACCACAATGCTGTGCAAGGTTTAAATTTTGTAAAAATTTGCTCATTTCTGTAATAGGCATAAACTCGGGGGATAAAGAAAATCGGTATCTGTAGGCATTTGTTATTTATTTCCCCCCTATTTTTCCAACCAATCGTCTCATTGTTTATTTCCTAATGTGACTGGGCACGGGTCACCATCCTTGTTCCCATATGTTCGCCCAGACTTAATAATAGATAAGCTAAATATTATTAATTAATTGGTAAATATGATTTCCCTAATCACATACCTCCTAAGTTCTTAATTTGCTATTTTAAACCTGAATTTTAATTATAATTTTGATTTGATCATCGATCTTAAATATGCGCGATTAAGTCCAGTATAACTATAAGCCTATCGGGTTGTCCATTACTGGTCCTAGCATATCCTATTTCAGCACCTGTTCATCTTCGTACAGTTTATAATCGATCTTCATGTATTACGTTATTATTATATAATATACTGTATTATACATTTCTGTCCACGTAACGATATGTTATGCTGATAAATTGAACCGTTGAACCTTGGAACCTTGGCTGATATTGACACAAACGGTGGCATACAATCAAACCCGGAATCCATTTTTCAGATTGTTGTCATACTAATTAACACGGTGAAGAACCGATTTCTGAATTGAATCAGAGATGGACATATTAAATTCAATGAGAAAAAGGAAAAAGAATTGATCATAGTACCTTTCATGTTTGCATCTCGAAATTGAACCTGTAATTTGGTAAAAGAGGAGCGTGTGCTTTCCATTATTAACAATCGCGTTGATTTTTGCCAATGGAATTGCCGCCAAACAACTATCATTGACTATACCCGATGAACCTCGACCGTTGCCGTCGCAACGTGAATGAATGACCCATAACAACATTTTGGTATGACCAAAACTTAATGCGACACGATTACAATAAATGATACGTGTGACCGCAGTCATCGTCGACTTATTACAATCGTGTCACAATTGAGTTATTATGACAATTTCTCGTGTGACCCCGGCCTTAGTCATGAAAACTTGTGATAGTGATTTTTGGGTGTTGGTTTGCGATCATGCCTTTAGGATGTAGCCTCTTGCACATTATTTGCCATAAGTATAACTAGCAAATCTTAGTGGTACAAACCTCCCCTCACTTTATGGATCGGGCTAAGCACAGCTCTGAAGTCTTTTCCAGGGGTGGTAGGACTCCAACCTAAAGCAACTGAAGAAGTTTAAAAGATGATTTTGTAATGTCCATAGAGTACCGAGTCACTGCCCATAGTACATGCACAAAAGCAATTCCACAAGTTAAGGTTTGGGAAATCCCCAATGCCCAAATCGAGCAGATCGTGTCCTCCCCCCGAGCTTTTAATGAAAATGGCATAGGTGTATTGTGCATTAGAAGAGCAAGAGGAGAGGCTTAACATGTCCAAATAAACACCATTTAATTTTAAACCACAGGGTCCTTCTCTTATTTGTTATTAAATGGCATTCTATTTACTACATTGTAAAAAATTGGGAGGCTAAATTTAACAGCCTTAAAAAAAGTAACCTGTGATTATCCTTACTTCTATTTTGATTTTGCATAATTGTTAATAGATAGTCTAGTTAAGGTCACTGTCCTCAACCAAAATATCACGGTGTTTGTGTAAAGTTCTGGAAGCTGACATTAGTTTCCACTCTAAACCCAGCTTTCTCTATTACTCCAAGCTGGGTTCCCGGAAACCTCTAATTGGCCCTCAGCCACAAGTATGGATAAGGGGTAAAGGAGAAAGAGAAAAAGAGACATCTTTTCTTTAAGAAATCTGCCTGGGGTTTATTCTAGACTTTGACCTCAGCCAGATGAACTAGGCCTTCTGGGATACTTGTTTTGTAGTGAAAGGACATCCTTTATTTTTTTTTCTTTCTGAAATGTCCTTCCATATTTAAAGGGCAACTAACTGTAAATGTTTTCCATATTTGTTTTTTAGTTCTGTGAAACATAGCAATGAACCCTACATGTGTTGACGTATTCTCTGTCATGTCATACTCCATTGTTTAGAACATTTTCTATGAGCTCAACAAATGTCGCTATCAGATTTTGATGCTGTCAATAACATAGAACTTGAGGCATAATTGGAACGATTAAGCACATTTCCTCATTGATTAGTGGATCGTGACAGAGGTAACGAGATAAAAAAAACTGGTTTAACTTGTCATGACTCTTGGTGCAGGGGTGCCTTTTCCTGGACCAATTTTTGAACAGTTTGGTTATTGAAGAAATGTTAAAACGGAACTTTGTAATGCCGTATGGCTAGTAAAATCTCAATTCCCTTGTCAAAGTTCCAGGTAGCTTTCATTCACAATGTATTTAGAAAATATACCCCCCTTGGTTTTTGGTATGATATATGATCCCAGATCACACAAGGTCATTTCATGTCAATGTATGTAACAGTACAACCCACTGAACTGTGTCCTGGTGGATGAGCATATTGTAACTCATAGTGTGGATACCATTTAGAGAGCTTAGTCTCAATGGGTATAACACAGTCCCTTTTTTGGATATTAATAGGACAACATCATTATCTTCTTCTTGACCCAAGATCTTATAACTCCCAAAAAATTTAAAGGTAAATTTTATAAAAGGAATGAATCACTTTTTTTTCAATTAATTGATGGAAATCATTTGTATAAAGAACTTTCATAATTTTTCTGGGCATATTACACGACTTCCTCATGCTACTCTGTATCATGGTACTTTATTTTACTTCATGGAATGAAACACATGATATAGAAAAGATGTGAAGGGTATAGTGTAATTTATACACTTTTCCAGTGGTTCTAAAAAATATGTAGAGGTTAGAACCTTTTTAAACTAAAGGCACAGAAAAAAAATAGCATCATCCCAGACGCTCCAATTCTACTTGACTTGGTCAGCATTTAGCTAATAAGAGCTACTATTTAATATTTTTCCCTATTTACCCTGTGAAATCTTAGGGCTAAGGATGTTTAATTGCATGTGTAAACGAAAATGTGCCCCATTTTGGTCGACCATATTACACACTACCACTATGTGGCTTACAATCATGTAAGCTCTCACATCAAAATGGGATTGAAATATTGGACACCCAAACTTTACATGATGGGGTTTGGAATCAGGTCCTGTCGTTCATTTCAAGATGAAACGGTTATAGTGAATCGGTCCGTCCTCTTTAAAACTTAAAGTACTACTATGCAAAAGTAAAAGGAGAGTAGGGAAGAAAGATGCAACAGAGACGAAGAATCGGCAATCCTAACAAAGCCCAGATGCTGATCATGGGGTTTTAATTTTGATTTCTATTTGACATAATTTGATAACGTATTAATCTAATGAGTCCTTTTATGTTCTTTTAATTTTCTAGGGCATACAATTCTTGATAGAACAGGAACTACTCCAAGAAACCCCAGAAGATGTGGCACAGTTTTTATACAAGGGAGAAGGACTCAACAAGACTGCTATTGGAGACTACCTCGGTGAAAGGTACACGGGACTAGGTCCTATATTTTAAAGATACCATCACATTTAAGTACCTTCTTACTGACCCGAGTATAGTCCCATGCTCGGTTATAATCCCACCACCAGTTTTGAAAGAATCTGAAAAATAGTAGAAAATCCTATTATAATCCCACCATAAGTTTTTTGGGTGGAAGGCAATAGATTACATGCAATTTTGGTTATAGTCATTACTTTTTTGGAAGTATTTCCTTGTGATTTTCTTTACCAGATTAATTAGGTTCTTTTACAGGTCTTTTGTTGATCACACGCCTCATTTGACACTTGAAGATATCTGGAATAAGTTTAGCTCTGAAGGGCTGAAATGTTGATGCTTGTGTGTTTCATGTTAGGGTGGAGATCCCATTATAATCCCACCCCCTAAATTCAAGCTAATTTCAGGTTAAAAACAGGTGGGACTATACTAGGGTCAGTAAGTACAGTATTTATCCCTTGTGACTTCAGTGGTTTAGCTGGGGTTATAATCCACCAAGCACCTGTCAGATCAATATCTTTTAACTTGCCTATAGACAACAATAATGGTATGTGAGTTGCTGACCACCTGCTTTTCAAAATCTGCCAAAAAGCATGCCAGATGCACAGTGAAAGGTGGCAGTGATGTCACTGCCATCAGCAAGCAGTCAATAACAATAAGGTCTATACATCAACAAAGGCAATGGTATGTGAGTTGCTGACCACCTGCTTTTCAAAATCTGCCAAAAAGCATGCCAGATGCACAGTGAAAGGTGGCAGTGATGTCACTGCCATCAGCAAGCAGTCAATAACAATAAGGTCTATACATCAAGTTACTGACCAGGTGCTCTTGAACATCTGTCAAAAAGCATGCCAGATGCACAATATATGGTGGCAGCGATGTCACTGCCATCAGCAAGCAGTCAAGAAAAAATAAGCTATATTAAAATCTTTTGCAATTTTCTTTGCACATCCTGAATACCTTGTTTTTAAAGAAGTGGAAAGTGATTGTTGTGTTGAATAATTTTGATATATATTTGTTTATTTTCTTTGCTGGACCCCCTCCCCCCTTTTTTTAAGCTGTCATTCTCATACATGTACGTCATAGTTAGTTTGAAAAATAGTATGGTAAAAGCCCTTGATTGTCCCAATCCATCCCGATGCTGTTTGGATAAATCACATGCCACTACTGATAGGATCTGAGTCTAATAGCAGTAAACCTAGAGGAAACAATGTGATTCCTGTAAGTTCGGTGTAAACACCAGCGCTTTGATCCGCAGGGAAAGATGTTGTACAAATGCTAGATATAATAAGTAATAAAAGAATTTGAAAATCACAAACAACACACATTTTGTTACCCCCTGCTCAAGTGTTTGTTTGGTAGATCTTTCCTGTCCGTTCAAATTACCTGTTCTCAATATCAATTTGATTTTCATTTATTTCTCAGTTTGGCTCTATGTCGTGGGGGGGGGGGGTTCTATTTGCTCTAACAGTTCAGGTATAGGTTAGCAATCTTCCTATTTGATAAAGGTCAAAATTCAGTCAGAGCTTTACAAAGGCAGGTTGTTGATAAATGTGGGTTTGTTGTTAATTTGTGAGCAAGATATGCTGGCAATACCTATATTACAGTGGATTAATCAAATGAGGCACAAAAATGAATGTTTTTACAAAATAAATCTTCATTCCACCCCACCCACTTAATTATTTAGTGCTTTTGAGCTTTATTCCGTAATCCGTTAGCAATACTGATTTTCAGTTCTAAATCTTCAAAAAGTCAGCTTATTAATGCTTTTATTTTCTGTATGATTTTTTGTGTTAAATACTTTTTCTGTTAGGACTGCTAATAACCTTTTTTGTGCAATTGGAAAACAATTTATGAGATTCCACTGAGAGACGGCCACTTCCCTATGTATAGCATGTCATTTTTGATTAAGATGCCTCACAAAGGGCGTTTATTTTTTTAAATAGCCATGCCCCCTTAGATTTTTCAATCCTCACGCAGAACTCTACAAATATTGGTTTTGTTTATTTGGCAGGGCCAACTTTTTTTTGCATGTTAGAATCTCGAACCTAAGTGTACCTTTAGCTACCAACTTTATGCAGGCACATTTTTTCAGTTTTATGCATTTCACATATTTATCCTTCACTTTTAAACTATTCCCTGCAAGTATCAAATATTGTGGACTCTTAAGTATTCACTGAATGGGCTTTAAGGGCAGTGGTGAACCTGCGTATTTCCTTTCCGAGTATCTATTTTGGTTTGTAACTTGCAATATTTGATTAATGTAATGTAAAAGTATACCTTTCTAGAAAGAAAATTGGACGATGAAACAGATGATGGCATCAGATAATGTAATACTTTCGTTTTTGGAGAAAAATACTAAAAAAACCACGAATTTTGCCCCAAATTTCGACAGCATAGCAAAAATAATTGAATTTTCATGATTTCCTTATTTTATTTTTTAGAAAAAAAGACAAATTGTCTAGGGACGGTTTTTTTTCCAATTTTTTTAAAATAGAGCTTACCATTCTTCGAAATTAAGGAAAAATTTCAAAAAAGTGTTATTTTTATTTTTCTTTTCCAAATTTTGACGTATTTGGAGAATATATCTTTAGTTAGAAAATCGAAACATGAAAAATTGAGAAAAACGTCCCTGGAGAAGACCAATTGCTATCGTAGGAAAGTTAAACCTTACCTCTTCTCTTACTTCGGTCATTTTTGGATTTATCTTGGTCTGAAAATTTGCCAAATTTTGCGAAAATTGAAAACATTGAGAAAATCAATGTTTTAGTGAAAAGGTGACTTTCACCCATTTTCATCTCAAGCTGTCCTCTTTCATCAAATAACTTTACTTTGAACTCCAAAATGAGTATGTTTGTGCAAGTGATGAAAAAGCATCTTTTATGCGCTATTGAATCAAACATATTTGTTCTTCTAACGCAGAATTAGAAGACAGGAGGGGAAATTTCATCTTGTCAAATAGCGCGTTTGTTTACTTTCAAATATTATTTTTTTCGTTTTTCCAGATGCGTTCGCGCAAAAGCCTTAAAACCACTCGCACTCTTCATTACGCAGTAAAACTTCACCGCGCGCCGCGATGGTGCGCCTGACGGCGTGACGGCGCGAAAATGTGCATCAAATTCCCGCGGTTAGATAGCGGTTTTTTGGACTTTAAATGTCCATACTGTTTTAAACAAATCGCAAAAAATACAGCTCAAGATGGTCTGCAGTGATGACTTTGTTGGTAATAATAGAACACAGTTTGATGTTTAAATGTGCAAAAATCAGAATTCGTGTACAAACAAAAGTACACCAGGGTTGACAACTACCCTTAAATCAGTATGAGTGTTCTAATAAAATCTGAACCCCCTGATAATTCAAATGGGTAAGCGCAGTAATTGCTTCCTCAAGTATCGGAAGTTGGACAACTATTTCCTGCTTGTTCACCTTGGGGGAAATGGTTTGCCAAACTCTAGCGCATCCGCTGGTTTGCTAACCTTTTATACCTCTGCAATACCTTCCTGCCCTCAAAAAATGCTACATTTTGAGGTTCAGGGTAAAAGGCCCCATCTGCAATGCTGCCAGCCAGGTGTTAGTTGCAGGTGTAACACTTAGTAAGAACCAAATGACAAGTGTTCGATTGCATGTGTAAACACTAGTAAGAACACAAATGACAATGTAGCACATGCAAGACAAATTGGGGGCCCTTCTAGCAGTAAACCCTTTATTGAGGGTTTAGGACAAAAGGGCCCCATCTGCAATAGCGCTAGTGTAGATTTGACAGTATAATGCTTAAGAATAACACACTGACAATGGCAGCATTGGCAGCAGGGGGCTTCTTGTAGTAAACCTTGAGTTATATACTCACAGATATCCCTGTGTCATGTAACAATCTGTTATACATACTTACACAATCGCCATTTTAAAACGTCATTTTATTCCTCTGACTTATTATTCAGAAATGATTTTTAAACTGTTCTGTTTGCTTTTCCTGCAGGACTGATTTTAATCTCAAGGTACTTGAGGCATTTGTGGCACTACATGAATTTAAGGACATGATCTTGGTGCAGGCACTGAGGTAATCATTTGTGATGAGATTAAAAATTAAGTGCATAAACTCTTTTGCACTCCAATTGGTGTATAATGGGGGTCCAAGAGGACCCCGTTTGAAAACCACTTTGCCGTTGGAATTTTTTAGGTGCTCAGTCAGGTCTTATGAACTTGCTATGCATATCCCAAGGTGCAATCTAGCCTCCCACAGAAGATCATTTCTCCCATTCTCTGTAGGCTTATGGAATGCCATTCTGCTCATGTAGCATCAAACCAGGACTTGAAGAGCTTCAAAAGGGAGGTTAATCGCTATCTTGGCACCAATCCGTCAGTGTTACTAATTAGATATGCACAAAAATATGTACAACTGATATTTAGGCAATTACATAAAATCTTTGGAAAAAAATAATTCCGCATTAAAGCATGGCATGCGAACAATGAAATCCTAGGTCCACATGGACCCCTTATTCACTTATGTGTTAAAAATTAAAATACAAAGAGATAAGTACAGCTTTTTCTTGTTGCGTGCCCCAATATAATATTTGAAGAGTCCCAGTGTAGTATTTCTGGATTCTGCATTTTTAAGTGGTGGTATTTTCAGATGCAAAATCAACATAATTGTACAATATTTGAGGGATGGAATGTGTGTCTTTTATTGACCATTCAGCACTGTAGCATGTGGAATTAGATCCTGGCTACATAGCCAGTCAAAATAGTTTTCCATTGCCCCATTTCCAATTAGTAAGTATGCTAGAATGACAATTTGCGGTTATATGGCATTTTGATTCTTCTGATGATAGTATTGTCGTGCTCTACCATGGTGTAATGATATTAATTTCCATCATGCATTGATGATAGTTAATTGAAGCATGATACTATTATAATGCTATCATTGTTAAAGAAAGAAAAAATGCCTGTGTGATCCATGTCTTAGCTATTTCAATAGAAAGTTCAAAAAGAGGCCACTCTGCTACTCACAAAATTCAAGTTGACACTACAGAGGCTTAAATTGTTACATTATTGTAATTGCAATTTAATGGCCTTCTGTTTAAGCTCTATTCTGAGCATTGTCAAGAGATCAGTCGGAAAAGCTACATCATTCTCATACCTTGTACAAACCAAGACAGAAATCATCAAGTATTAAAAAGGAAACCAGTCTTCTTTTATGTGGCATTTTGAGAAGAGATGCTCTATCCTCAATAACCTTTGCTCCAAACTTAAGAGCTACTGACTGGTGTTTTTATCATCTGTAATGATTCAAGCTTTTCTATTGAGCTATTGTATTAGAAATTTGTTCTTCCTGAGGACTATTTTCCCAAAATTTTTCACAAACGAGTATTCCATTTGGAATTAATCATCATCACCATCATCATTGGCTATGTCCGTCCACTGTTGGATGAAGCCTCAACATGTTTCCATGCTGGATTTCGGCCTACCCTTCCACGCTGGCCTAGTGCGGGGAGGGACCCTGGTACTTGAGTAATATTTGCAGGTAACAGACCCGGGATGGTCCCCAACTCTTTTCGATAAGGTCTGCAACTTTTTACGTTCTCAGGAATGACTCCTCTGATAAACGGGACCAACGGCTTTCTTTACATGGCTCTCTGAACCATCGCCGGACACCCATTGCATACACCTGCAGATTTTACGCAACATTTGGGTGGCAGCGAGGAGAAATTCCATAATGAGCGATTATGCAATTTCCGGACTTATACGAACTATTTGAGTACAACCAAGAAACCCAACTCTTGCAGGGCTCAAACCAGGGCCGCTCGATCGATCTTAAATTCTGCCAACGGTTCAGCGCCTTAGACCGCTCGGCCACCTCGCCCTCTTGGAATTAATACATCCTAATATATTTCACAAATGGGTTGTGGATTTTAATTGTAATTACCCTATGGGCTTTTCCCTACTCCCTCTTGTGAAATTTGTTTTATGAAGTATAGCCCATTATGATAATGGTAAGCCTGTGCAGTTGTCTTAAATTTTCTCTGAAAATTGCAGTGCTTTTTCTTGGGAATAAGAATTGACTGAACCCATTTTGAAATCTAGCTAACCTCATGATTCTTCCTTGGAGTGGCTTGTTACAATTTTGTCGCAAGACCAGCTGACAATAAATCGAAATTATTATTGGCTGAAGCAATTGTAAACAAACAACCTACAAATTAATG
Organism: Ophioderma brevispina; assembly: GCA_023653785.1. Classification (NCBI taxonomy): domain Eukaryota; kingdom Metazoa; phylum Echinodermata; class Ophiuroidea; order Amphilepidida; family Ophiodermatidae; genus Ophioderma; species Ophioderma brevispina. The sequence continues at coordinate 14,845 of JAMKCH010025909.1, forward strand.
CAAGCACTCCGAAAATCGTCCAGAGTTTTACCCGAAAACATAAGCTCACACTACAGCAAAGAGCCTCAGGGCATATGGTGTTCATTTGATGGAGGAAACTGAGGGGAGTCACATGTTAGGGTTGACTGGAAAGACTTCATTCAGTGGCTTGGGTGTTGACCACTGACAAGGAGGGCTGGGTCTGCAGGAAGATACACTAGACGCCAAATGCAGAGACGATTAACAGACAGGTTAATTCGGGGCTGTATAATTGTCAGATTGTCAAGGCATAGAGGTTGGCAGTCTTGGAGGAAACTTAGAGGTTATGGAATGAAGGTTTTAGTAGCCAGAAGATTTTAAAAGGGGGATGACCCGATTTAAGACTATACATTTTTCTTCTTGATAGAATGGCCTTCATCCCAAACCCCATCTGTGAAGTTTTGTACCAATATTTCAACCCGTTTCGAAGTGAGAGCTAAAAATGTGATTTTGTAATCCCCATAGAGTACTGTGTAAAATTAGTCGACCAAAATGGGGCATATTTTCACTCATAGCATCCAAACTAAACATCCTTTAGTCCTAAGATTTCACAGGGTAAATGAGAAAAATAGTAGCTTTCTTCTGATACCAAAATTTTGACCACTTCTGGTAAAATCTGGGTCCCAGAGGACGAGGCTATTAGCGATCAGACCATGGACCTTTAAGAATAGTGAATAAGAAAAGAAGCATAAGTAGATAAGAAGTGAGGCAGAGAAAACAAGAGTATCATGGTAAAAGGGCAATTTATTGTTGGTAAGCTACATATACATTGCAACCTTTTGCCATATAAGGCTCAGAGAGGGACTCAGAAAGGTGAACCACTGTTCATAGCCTTGGTTTCTGGGTTGTAGTTCTAGAACCAAGGAAAAAAGGAAGGAAATCATTTTGAGTCTTGAAGGAAACTCCACCATAAGCAAGGCAGTATGATTGAAGACCATCAAAAAGAATTTTTACCTTAAAGTTTTCAGGATTTTTAGAATTGTGTTCTTTTTCACTTGAAATAATCCATATTCTTCTCAGAAAATCAAATAAGGGGGGATCTCTCACACTAAGAGATAATGTCCTTTACAGTTGAATAAAGACAATCAATAATATCAAAGTTGTGTCAACTTTTTTATTTTCTCAGTTCCTATTTTCATTTGGGGTAAGTCTACATGTGCAATCTATTTTAAAATCTATATCTGTACTAATCATTTTCATGATTAGTACTAAACCATTTTAATAGTAAGACTGCAAGAATGAATAAATTGGGCGTAATTAGGGGTAATAAATTTATTTGAAAAGCATTTTATATGGTGACTTTTTTTAACCTAAAGCTTGCTCTAGTTCACTACATTTGATTGAAATCTGGTTTTCCGCACGAGGCCAAAAAAATGAAATATAGAAAATCACAACTTTGTTATAAAATTCCGGATCCGGAAATTTATACACGGTATCCTATGGCACTGTTATACTGTGCATAAATAAATGTTTACTGCATGAAAACGAAAAATCCAATTCATCTCCAACTTTGGAATTAAGCATTTTAGGTAACTATCTTTAGTTCTAGGTGACTATTTTTAGTTACTACACCAAAAAATTATATTTCGAAATCTCTGAATCAGCCTTTAATGTAATTACTTTTATGTGTATACAGGCAATTCCTATGGAGTTTCCGGCTTCCAGGAGAAGCCCAGAAGATTGACCGTATGATGGAAAGTTTTGCCAAACGATATTGTGAAACAAATCCAGGAGTGTTTGAGTCAACAGGTAAGATTAGTAATGGTACTCAATAGATTGACTGATGTATTAACCCTTACGCCTCATCTACGGGGAATAGCACGCAAAACGTTGTTGCTGGCCTGGCCATGATGTGCGTGCCATGGATCCTTCCTTGATGATGCAATCGCTACATCCTGACTTTATATTATGCATTCTTCTTACTCATGCATGGCGTTTGTTGTGTTTGGTACCATTAGAGTTAATTAAGGTGACACAATAAGATTCACATTCAGGTGTCCCTAAAAAATCGAAGTTCTGATTTTTGCCTGATTGTAACATTTCATCAAAAATATCCCCATCTGAAGGATTAAGCTGAGAAATTTTTCTTTGGGTACAAAATTTTGCAATTTGCTAATTTCGTATAGGATCTAATACAAAATTCAGCAGCGAGGTGTTGATAATACATTGAATAGAGCACAGCAAAATCACCGTGGTTCGCGCGGCAAAGATTTCTGTGGCATAATACAGGGTAAGAAAACTCTATAAGTGTCCTAATCTCTTTGAAATTACTATTATACCAATATTTGGGTGCCTCAAAATCTCTCGGTGCACCGTTAAATGGGCAGTTGGTGTAATGCGTTGAATCACGATTAGGTTTTTGGTTTCAAATCGGTGTCATTTGGCTAGGAAAGGACTTTACCATGATTTGGATGCGCTCCACTCGTATACAAGTAGGAGAACTATTTTGGCTGGGAGGTTAACCAGACTCGCATTACATTGAAGACTGAAAGAAGTAATGGCCCAAGAGATTGCACTGTCTGCAAACTCATACTTTGGCATGGCCTTTATCTCATTGTACCTAACCCATTTCAGGAGCAATCTTTAGAGCCATTTTAATGATAAAACCAGCACAACTAGTGCACATGTTTTTGGCGTGGCTCTAGTGGTAATGAAAAACAGTCAAAATTGTTGGTTTAATTCATTTGACCTTGTTTTTAGCTGCCAAACAAAACTAATGAAACATTCTGACTAATCTGGTTGTTATTATTTCCAAACGAGGTGAACAAATTCCTGAATTAATCCTATGTGTTAATAAGTTCCATAAAAGGTTATCAATTTCTAACTAATCCATGTGTTTAACATTTCAAAAAGAGATGAACAATTTCTGACAATTACTCCACTGGACAAATTCCAATCATGCCTAAACATTAATATTTCCTAAAATTACTGTTAATATTCCTAAATTAGTTCCTTGGCAGTGGCGTAACATCGGGGGGCGGTTGCCCCCCCGACTTTGGCCTGGAAAAAAAATTGCAACAATCTGCTAAATCAGATCAGCCGTTTTTTTAGCCCTCTGACCGGGAAATTGGGCCTTGACCCCCCTGAAGGGAAAATGTCCAAGACTTGGGAATTTGCCCCCTCAGAGCATGCAGGCCCGTCGCACTGTTCCTTTTCTGTATAAATTACATTTTACATTACCTACAATTCTTGGAAGATTAATCACTACGTGAGATTTGTTGTTTGTTTCAAGATAGTCCTTGCAGTTTGGGGCGTATAAAAAATACAAAGGCGTGCCCGCATGCCGAGTGCCCATCCTCTCTGTCTTTGGCGTTGGCTAACTTCCTCATATAATGTTGCTGTGGGGTTCGCCACTCCTCCCCACAGCGAGTCCTGGTTTTTTGCATTCCTCCCAGCAATGCCGTACCCATTTCACTCCTGGGTCGAAAGAGCAACGAGGTTAAAGTGGCCTTGCCCAAGTCCCACAACACAGTTGGGTGACAGTGGGGCCTTGAACCACAACCTTGTCTTATGAGCAAAAGCGCTGATCCACTGCACCCATGTGCCCAAATGTTGGAGAGAGACAAACTATTGAAACAATTCTGACTAATAGTATATTAACCTCCAATTCTTGTAAAGGTCTTCCTCTCCAAATTGTTCACTTATCCGACCTTGTTGATTTAACCATTGTTTTTATACAATTTCACTAACAATCAGAGATGATGATTGTTAATTGTCATTATTGTTATCACCCAGAGTTGTGTAGCAAATTCTGAGTATAAATTTGGCAAACCTAGAAAGAACTTGTTCAGGCATTTTGTCTTTTTGACATTTGTTGACTGCCAAAATCGAATAAGATTGGTTCATTGGTTATTGTGTCTGCAACATCCATACACTGTATCTCAGAAAAGTGCCAAGTTATTATTAGTAACCTGATTTTGCTCTAGGTTGATTTCACACATAAAATTCAGAATTCCATAAACAAAAATATGAATAAGACAGGAATCATGTGGTCCTGCTTATCAGGATATATAAACAGGGCTTGCCATATGCGTAACACACACACACACACAATCAGGTGTTTCCCACAACACCACTTTAATTTATTACGTATACGTGAAATTTTCGCAAGTTTTTTATTTTCGCGAATTTTCGCGAGTGAACATAAAAACGCTAAAATAAAACCTCGCGAAAATAAATTTTTTTCCAATAGATACGTATTGCATTGATGTCAATACAGTAAAATTCTCACATTTGGCAAAACTGTTAATCGCGAAAATATCTGACGCTAAGTTCACTTATACAGTATTATAGTTATGAAACCCTTGTGCTTGTGGTCCAGTGATGTTTATGTGTTCGTTGCCACATCAAACAAAAGAATGTACTTCAAGGTGCAACGAGAGCTTTTTTTACTTATCATGTGTCCCCTAAAAAAAAAAAAAAAAATCGAAAGTACTTTGCCCTAGTGTAAAGCTTTCCATTAAATATCAATCCCCCATCATGGGGGAAAGGACTACGCTAGCAAATGTTCCTCCCTTTGGTACAAAACATTTTGAAATTTTAAATTTTCGTATAGGAGCAAATACGAATTCAGTTTTAATTATTATATTGAAATCTGAGCAAGTCAGAATCCACCCTTTTCTCTCTCGATTAAGACATTTCTATCTGCAGCCAAATACCAACTTGGAATCTATTGACTGTCTAATTCCTATGAAACAACTATTATGACACAATATTTGTGTGCCTCAAATCTCTTGTTGCCCTTTAAGGTACCTTGAGTTGCGAATTGTCACACATTATGAAGGACTATAATCTATCTATTGCTCCTCTTTATTATCCATTCATTGGAAGTGATCCAGATTTTGGGCACACATTATTTTATCACTTCAGCCTTCAGGAAAAAGTTACAATTATAATGGAAAGTAGAATTTCAGTGTTACAGTTTTAGGCATAAATTATTTATTTCCTTTCGTACCACTGTTAGTTAAACAGAGAACAAATATGAGATATAGAATAGTACAAAGTTTATAATGTAAAACTCACTGTGACAATTTAGGTTTTTTTTAGTATTTTTGTGGAATGCTCATTGATCCACGCTGACTTGTATTTAATACTGGCTTATGCTAATAACAAGAACTAAGATTAAGCTCGCCAGTGTATATTACATTTTCTCCAACTTGAGGTAGAAGACCAAGGAATGATTTCCATTTTCCTTTGTTCTTAATTTAATTATGCTGTGGGGTACGTGAAATGCGCAGAGCTTGTTGGCACAGGGCCAACTTTTAATTATTTTTGACTGTGTGATATATCAGTTTTTGTAAGCAATTTTAAGTTTATAGATACCAAGTTGGTATTTGGTTAATAATTTTATCTTGTGGTTCACGTTTGATTGATACCGATTTGTAGTGTTGTAGGAAATGTTTGAACAGTCCCGTTGATTGAAAGATAATGAATTTTTTTCCAAAAGCAAACATCACTTCCTGTAATTGATAATGTTGGGTCCTCAAATAAGTATTTGGTTTGAGTAGGTGTTTGAATTGTGAACCTGCTGTGATGAGAAGGGAAGGTCAAATTCAAGGCCGATGCGTCTCCTCTCTCTGCGTCCTCAGGTGGTTTAACGCTGAGAATCGACATATTATCATCAAATTACCCAAAAAAAGGGGGAAATTTATGAACTTTTTTGTCTGGTAGCTTCAACAGTCTAGACAAGGGATGCTTATTAATATGGGTACATAACAATCCCTAATGGGTACACGCCCCATGTGACTTTTTGAATGGGAAGGGATATTTTGGTAGATTAGTTGATAAGGAGAATCTTTAGGGAGCGGTTGTGGTTCCTTGACCTTTTGCGCTCAAATTAAGAGGTCATCTGGGTGAGATCTAGAGCAACATCAAAGTTGTAAGGAATTTTTAAATTGAAATTATGCCAAAATTACCTAATGTGTAAGTTTCTGGTTGATTCTGGCAGTGTTTCTCAAAATAGAGTCTTACAGTGACAGCGAGGCTAAATTTTTAAATAAAAATTATTAAAAAAATGAAAAAGAGGAATTCCTGGTGCTTGCAAGTCTGATAGAGAGGGTATTCCCCTTCCCCTACCTCCCACAGCATACAAAATATCAGAGGGACCCTACCTCCTATAGCCTCTCCCTCCCAATGTACAGATGAAGTAATACAAATGAACATCATCATTTCCACCTCACTTGCTGCAGGAACAGTAATTAACATGTAGTTAGCTGTCATTAGATATCAACCATCCCCCTTCTCATCCCCTTTGAAGGGATTATATCATGTGCTTCCTCATTTATTTGCAATCTGATCATTCAACGAGTATTAGCCACTGCTGTTACAGGATAACATTTGGAGACAAATCCCCATCTTTCGCATCAATGTGGCGCTCAGACAAATTGTGACAGTAATTAAAGTTTGTCGATTAATTGTCTGTTCTCCAGATACGTGCTACGTGCTGTCGTTCTCCATCATCATGCTCAACACAAGTCTACATAACCCTCATGTCCGGGACAAGCCGACGTTAGAGCGATTCATACAGATGAACAGAGGCATCAACGAAGGCAGAGATCTGCCAGAAGAACTATTAAAGGTATTACAGTGGTGTGGTTTTGACATGTTTTTCTTTGTGTAAATTTCTTTGAAATGCTCGTGTTACTGCTTTTGCAGTTGTTTCTGTTTGCTCCAAAGCTTTTCTAATGCAGAATATTTGACACTTGAGTGATAAATGTACATTTGCATTAGTTAAAATGCAGAGAGCCAATAAGACGTTGTTGTCTAAAAGAGAGAGAACAACATTTTTTTATCATCTTCCAAATCTACTGGCTACACACAGATAAATACACACACACACACACACCCTACCCACTTTCACCGTCAACCAAGGACATGTACATAGGAACTGATTTTACACAGCACGACCGAGGACACGCATACCTGAAAGTTAACCACCCACCCATGGACTTGCGCTCAGAGATTTAACTTTTCACGGAGGACTCTGAAGTGAACCTGACTGTAGACAACCAACTGCGGACCTCCCCTTATGGGTTTTAAAAGTTTGTCGACTCCTTGGCACTGTCTGTCAACGGAGGACGTCCTCGGAAATTTGTGTGTCAGTGTTTTTCAGTGAAAAGTCACATGTCCACATTTGATGGTGAAAATACACCCCCACCACATTAACGCAACTTTATTAGAGGTTGTACACTACAAGTGTTATTTCATCAATATGGACAAGATGCACAAGAAGTGATTAATTTAGCTTGCCACGTCTGATACAAATGATAAGTTATATGACGAGTTGAATTCCACTGTGTAAAATAATCATTCACCTTTGGGTGAAATGAGTAATCTCAACTTGTAGGACCTAGCTAACAAGTCACTTTAAACCTTAAGAAGGGATTTGTTTCCCTCTCCAAATTTTGATTCCAACTTGCTGTGCCATTGCACAAACTTATAAAAAATGAATGTCCTTGCTTCACATTATGGTAGATATATACACGGTTAGGCAATTACTAACTGCAACCTTTGGGTAATGGTTTGAAATGCAGACATTTAATTCAATAGATCAATATGAGTACATTCAGAGTCGATGCATTATGCTGTGTATAATCTCAACTTCCTCAGAAACCAAGGAAATTCCTGAAAAAGCATTTTTAAGTTGGTATTCTTGGATTGAAACAATTTTGAGATATTTTGTATGTGTCTATACAATTTTTATTATCACATATTATTGAGAGAATTGTAACCTTTGAGAGGCAGCTTTTGTCTAGACCCTAGACATGATAAAATTATCCTGCAAACCTGTTTGCCTAGGGATATCTTTTGCATAGAGGAAAAGCTGCCGTTATGTTTAGCCTACTTAACTTCCTGGCTCTCACGGATCTCACATATCTTTCACGACAGGAAATGTAAGAGTTTCGGTCTTAGCAATAGTTTTGCCTTGGCCAATCTGTGGTATATTTTGACCGTTTGACCCGAATAATGCCCGGATTCTTCACAAGAAACTGACTTTCAAACTTTTCAGTCCTGCACTATCAGTTGTTACTTGCCATGAATTAAAAGTATGTTGAATTTCAAATTCTTGTGAAAATGTTTACTTATTTAATTCTCAGTTTCATGACTGAAAATAGACATTCAAATATCTGTATTCACTCTCGGTTTGTGATCAGAGAGATAGTAAACTAGGAAGTGTAAATTACATTGTAAAAGCCTTTCTGTACATCCTTGTCTTAGGCCCTAAAAAACAAGTTTTGTCTTAGAGAAATGTGGCAAATGCGGAATGCGGCTTTTTTTTTTGAGAAAATGCGAATGCTGGATTTTTAAAACATTTTATTGCCTTTTTACCCACTTTTCTGTTAGGCTTGTGATTTTCAATATTAATTTTTTCTTAATATATTTATTTATAGAAATTGTGCAAAACCTAAAAAAAAGATAATGTTCTACAAGCACGCAATTTAAACAACATTCTGGACAAACTTAAGTTTACTTGGCCTTTAAAGTTGGTTGTTCCGATTTTTTTGTGTTTTGTGTTCTCTACTTGATTGAGAGCCGGCACTTGCACAACACGCCATGGTAACGTGGGAACAAACTGCAGTTTTTGATGGTAGATGCAATAGCATGTTCAAACCCTATTCAATACTGTGCTAATATTGATGGTTAACCACTAAACTCATTTTGTGTTGTTTAGTATCTTGTGGAATGGAAATGATTTGAAATGCGCTCAAATTTCATGACGACAATGAAGAAAAATATCAAATCGATCACTACTAGTCAGGTAAATCAGAGGGGGTCCCAAAGGCGCTCGGAACACGCACCTTAAATGTTTTTGTGATTTACTTTTTCCTTGTCTTCACATCCTAGACTAAAACCATATTTCATAATGTCCCTTGAAGGGGGGCGAGCAATTCCTTTAATATGAGACATATTCAGAAGGGAAGGGGAAGCAAGGAGATTCCAAGTGATCCTGACACCGAGCTTGTTATCAACTCAACAGCTTTGACAATTTGGTCAGAAGTATGCTTGCATGTGAACTATTCTAAGATACTTCACAAACCATTCTTACAACCAAGGGTTTTCCCAGCAACCACCTCAACTGCACGAAACCATTGTGATTAGCAAGATTTTATCACAGAAAACCAATTTCCTCCTTAAGACTGAGCGCATGATAGCTTGTTAATTTTGTCACAGTGACTGGCAAAATGGAAGCATCAGGTATTACTTTGTGGGCAACAGGCGCTAATGAGAAACATTTTAAGGAGATAACGATCGATCAGATCCTCTTGTCTTCCCTTAGTATACCCTAATTGTTTCCCGTAGCATGGAGGGCCATTAATAGCTTCACTTTGACGTGACCTTGTAGTTTGACACAGGAAATGTTACTCATATACGCATTTCCTACTGGTCGCTGTGTAAGAGGCTATCTGAGGATTAAAAAACCGTTACTTGCAGTTAATCTCCACCAAAGTCTTGGTTTGGTTAATCAGTGATTTGATAGACACAGTGGAATACTCTCTGCAGTGATTTAAAAAATGCTGTTTAATGAGACTGATTTTTCCCCTTCATGTAATGGTTAAATTCATGACTTGAAAAAGAGCATTTTAAGAGTCTGATCGGTTTGAATAAGGGCAGCTTTGTGGCAATCCTGCAATTTAAAAATATGTCATGACAATATCATAATAAAATTAGCCTGTAACTTAGCTCCCCTATTTTACATGCAGTCTTTCACAAGTAAACATTGTTTTCTTCTTGAGTGCCTAAGTTTCAGTTTTGGAAAGTGACTGAATATAAAATGACTGCATGATTGTTTCATATAACAAACTCTTGATAGGCGACTGAAAATCATAAAGAATATCCTGTCCAAACTCAAAACACAGTAAATCTTTTCTTCAGTGCAATATCGATATTGGTCAAATCATCCCCTTTATCTTAGAAAGGTTTTTGTCTTGTCCCTGAGCTTGGTCAGTTTAAGCCCTGACCCAAGGCCCGTGTGAGGTGTACTCCAATTGGGGTGAAAGGTCATTTGGGTGGATTAAAGGGGCACCCTGTCATCCACACAATACATGTGCAAATGTTAAACATTTTCTGATCATAATGAGGGGCAAGACACAGGGTTTGAGAACCACCTTATGTAAATAACACAGCAATGGTACAAATGTGTGAATTACGGTGAACACACCGATTACACGCCACTGAAATCTGCTCATCCCATTATCGTGGCTTTGGTTTGCGTGCACTGTTTTACTTAGTACTTCCCTGTTCAACTGGTATATAGGTACAGCATTAATGGTCATTCAAGATGTGGCAATGTTACATGCGCAAGCTTCCGTATTGGTTGAAACTCCAGGGCATAGTTCAGATGCCTTGCCTTTAGGTCATTGTATTGAGGAAATGAAAACCATTGTATTGCGTGTAGTGTCATTAAAAATAATCAATGCATCTTAAAAGGGGAGATCTCTGATCAGTATATTTTGGTGGGATGTGCAAAGACATTGCTTGGGTATGGTGGCATGTCATCAGGTAAATTAGCAAGGTACATTATAAATGTTGGTTGTTAGGGACCTTTGGCCCCATTCACAAACCCTGATGGCACACGACACTTGCGGTCCGGGGACCGTGATGTATTTTTATTAATAGAGCTGCTAACATCTCATTTACATCAACCAATTAGGCTTGTCTTAGTGGATGTGCATAGTACTCAAAAGATATGCTTTCTCCAGAAATTTGTCCAGAGTAATAGTAATTATTACAGCAGGACCTGCCTAGAGTGCCTACAAGGTGGTTTACGACCCAGGGCCCTATGGATTGAAAATGAAAATGAAAATACATATAAAACTATATATATATAATAACAGTTGGCATCCAAACTAGGTTTGACCAGGTAGCATTGCTGTATGGGGATATGCCATCACCGCCAATCGGAGATCTGGGTGTATGTCACCCAGAAGATGTCGATAAAGTCTTGCATTGCAAAAATGCATTTTTGTAACTCTTCAATGTGGTTCCTACTTAAAATAATAAGTGTGTGGGGAACAAACTGTTAATGTAAAATCAGTTTGAAGAAAGTTTTTCCTGAAAATGTTTTAAATATGTCCCTATTTTTTTTTTACTCTGAGGACTTCTATCTTGTTATGATTAAGCTATAGTCCTATTGGCCATATCGAAGTCTGCAGCAGTCCAATGTGTACACAAGTACAGTGGACTAGCAGCCGGCCATGGCCATGATACAATTAGGTTTGTCAACATGACCTGGTTTTGTACTTCCTTTACTTTTGAAGTTTACAGGGGTTAAATTGAGTTAAACTCAACTGACTTCTACTAAAATCAGATAGCCCAGTTTCTCCCCTCGGTATTTGTTTTGTCCCAAGGTATTTCATTTCAGATATAATAACATGTCAACTTCTTCCCCTCAGACAAATCAATATTCATGGATGTTGGAAAAGACTGTCCAATTTGTTGTTGAATGTTTGAAACAGTGAATTGTTTTGACATGATAGACTTGAACACGTAGTTGACTACGGATTACGACTACAAGTTAACTTTTAGCGACAGTGACATGACATCTTTTGAAGAGCTTTCAAGAAGATTTAATGTCAAGGGCAGTGGCATCAGGGTGCTCTGTCTGTATTGAAAACTGATTTTGTTTTTAAATTTGTAAATTGACAGAAAAACCTGCCTTGATGTTAAAGGACCTTGATGAAATTGAGTAACTGTGCTGTGGAAATAGTCCAATTTTAAATTTGTACAAGATAGGATAGATAACAATTGGGAACATCTCTCACCTTTCAAAGACCATTTCTGTGTCCTTTGTCTGTTTCCTCCCTTCCAAGAACACACATCCATACTTGACCATAGTTTTGACTGACCTTGCCCTGCGTGGTTGTTGGCTTCCCTCCCCTGACGTGTTTAATATGTTAAAGGTGCATTTCGTGATCCTAACACCTTAATTTTTGTTTACGGTTCAATAGATATCCTTGATATAAAGTTATTTCTAAAATTTCAGTTGATTCTGACGGTGTATTTTGATGTTACAGACCACTGAGTTTCTATTTCTGTCCTATTTATGGACAGAAAATACAACATTACGAATTTCCTCTAAAGTAGCTCAAATTTAAACATAAGATTAGTCATCCATGCTTTACTTGGGCCAATGGTTCAGATGATATAAAAATCTCAATTTTCAGATAAGACGGGAGGGGGGACGAGGCCCTGGATCACAAAATGCCCTTTAATATTGAACTATATCAATTGAGGTGGATAGGCCTATATGCTAATGTGCTTCGATTTACAAGTCAAAAAAATATATGCAGCCCCTTTCATAAAGAGAGCAAGGATGTGAGTTGGGGCCCCAATGAATTTAATTTGTAAACAATAGACATCTGTAGAAAAAAGGGAAAAAATGATTCAAAAAGTGGACCAGGCTTGCTATGGCCTTATTAATTACACATTTTATCTCATTCAAAATTGTCTTGTTAATGTTGCAAAACTATAATTCAGTTAAAATTTTTCCAATCGTAAACTATTTGTTGGAGTAAATGCTTATAACATTTGTCGTACACTTCTTTTAACCTCTCATTATAGAGTTTGTATGACAGCATCAAGAAAGAGCCGTTCAAGATCCCAGAGGATGATGGAAATGATCTGACGCACACCTTCTTCAACCCCGACAAAGAGGGCTGGTTACTGAAGCAAGGTACGTGACGACGCAAGGATGGCAACGCATGTTGATGTGTTTATCTTGAAATATATGTGTGTGTGTTTGCATACAAAAATTAATGGCAGGAAAAGCACCTCTAACTTTGTTGGGATGAAAACAGGGTTGGTAGGTCCCAGGCTCATGTTGTTTACTTGAAATTTTAGAAACTTGTATTTATTTATCATAAAAACAGGAAAAGACAGCAGCAATTACAAGAAATTATAAGCAGAAAAATTCCAGTTTGAAACAAACCTACCCTGTCTCCCTCAAGTGTACATGTGCTTTCTCTATCCAAATGTGGCTTAACATAAGCATGATGAGAGCGAGATCGCTGCAAGTTGAGTTTGAAAGTTAGAAAATTAGAAATAATCAGAAGTGCATTTCATATTCCACTGACAGAAGAAAAGGAAATGCAATGTTGCAAAACTTTTGTGTAGATTGGAGAAAAATACAGGGTCGGGTAACTTGAATAATTTGAAGTAAGTAACTCAAAACTCAGTTTTGCAGTGTTATTGCTCCTCCACTGCCTGAGTAGGTCAAACTTATGTTTGAAAATACTGATTGCTTTTGGTAACACAAACACACTAATATAATTAAACAAGCAACCCAACCTTTCATAAAAATTAACATTTTATTTTTGTTTGCAATTAAATTGGCTGGTTTGGTATGAGAAGGTCCAGATACTCTTTCAGGATCAGAACACTATTTTTGTTGCTGTTGTTTGCATATAGTAAAAAAAGAATGACATTAAGTGATCCCACTTTTTTTTTAAATGGATCATAAAATGCTGTGATCCTTTTTGCAAAAGGAGCAGTGTTAAAGATTGTCATAGATGTTTATTAATTCTTTAGTTTTCTAAAACAATTAACTACAATTAAACTTTGAAAATCTCAATCTACAAAAATAGAAAATAGATATTGACAAGCAACCTAATATGATCCAACAACATACAAATGAGTTTAGTACAGAATGCACTGACAAAAATCAATGCAGCCTTCTTAATTTTCTCGCTACTGCTTGAATTTTAGTAATTCACATGTTTTGGGCAGTTTTTATTTTAAACATACTGCAAAAATAAGTGAAAAGGTTTTGAAGGTAAGACTTAATGAAAAACACCACCTCATATCATATGATGACAAAAACGGATTTAAATCTTTGCCAATTTCAAATTGCCTCTATAACCTTTAGGGCATTTTATCAAGACATTAAATGGTTTAAAGTGTGACTTTAAAAATGAAACCATTTAATTTAATCCTACAGCAAACTCATTGCAGTGTGATTACAATTGCAGCTGTGTGATTAATTAGGTTATACAATGTACATAGCTTTAAAATGATTTTGTTAAAGCACCAAAGTTCCACTCCACCATTTGTAATGAGCTGTAAATAATTACTAGTAGGGACTTGAGTCCTCCATGGTGCATACACTTGTTTGGCATTAAACTGTACAGGCAGGAACATTGCATTCTATTTTCCCAAAATAAATGATCGCTTGACTTGACGTCTACAATTCATGCAACAATGTCCCCCTTAGTTCTGCACAGTATTTTTCCCAAGTTGGCATAAACACGGTTCAGGCATTAACTTATTTTTAGTAAATTACCCTAGCATGTTTGTTAGATCTTGTTAAGTGATAAAAACCTTATAAGTGGCATAAAAGTGATAAAAGTTAAAAGTAGCATAACTCTGAACTGAGAGAAGGCATAGGTTTTTAGTGTGAAAGTTGTTTCCAAATTCTGCTTATTTTTTTAATGCGAGCCAAATGTCATGGCATATTTGGTTTGGAAAGCACTTTGGCATCTGTCCATACTGAATTCTATTAAACATGTATTTGTTATTTAGTCATAACTAGCCGTAAACATCTCTAGGGACTGTCAGTAGCAATAATGAAATATTGAACTACTTTGGCTGCAACCAGGGTTCTCTTATTAAGGTTTGATGAAGACATTTCAATATATACCACTTAGACCTCTTCACTGGCTAAATGCTGTCATCTTGACTATTTTTAGATTTTTGTTTAGCCTAAATTATTTTTTTTAGAATTATTAAATAAAAACACATGCCTCAAATCATGATTTTTGATACTGCAGGATTAATAACACACTGCAAATTTCCATATTAGGGATATTGATACCATTCTGAGATGGTTTATTTGGTCCTGATTCAAGTTTAGTGAGACATGATGGGGATACAGTTGGGTTTGGTGTCCAATTTCTCCATCTTTTCCTTTTTTTTATCCCCCTGACTTTAAAAAAAACATTTGTTTGTAGTGTTGCAAGCTTTTAACTTGACATTATCTAAAAGAACTTTGCAGTGCAGTGTCAGTTAAAACTACAAAAAAGGTTACTCTCTTAAATCTAATGAAGATTTAGTATGAAATGGAACTAAGTGTGAAACTAATTTGCATGGTATTGCATGAAATTATTTTTAGGCTTTACAACGCTCAACTGATTATTACTAACACTAACAGCACTTTATTTTGCATGTTTGAGTTTGAAATTTGTTATGACTTTATTATTACTGGTTATTATTATTATTATTAAGAGAACACACTTTAAAAGAGTGTTCAGGATATTTTCTTTACATGCAAAGGTGTTTACATACTTTTTGGGCCATTTGCCAAAACTAGCACAGACTTGTGAATGCATTAAAATACAGAAATAGGTGACTATTTTTAGAGAGAAATAGACAATCTTTTTTTAAGGGGGGAACTTAAGCTAATTTTATACATGTACGTTAATGTTTATTTTTGTTTTAGGATTAACTTGTTAGCATTTTCTGCTTTTTGTTTTGTATCTTTTTATGTTTACTGATTTTACTTAGAGTTATTCGTTAAAAATTGCTAGAAATTAGAATCGCTTAATGCCTATATGATTGAAACTTGCTAGTTAAAAAAATTAGAAATGCTTCTCATCATAGCCTGTAGGATAAACATGCATCATCCGTATGTTTGTAGAATTTTCCGTTCAGTACACATATTCTTTCGTCTTTTATAACATGCTGATTTAACAACACTGGTTCTTTCTCCATACACTGTTCCGCTCTTGTTGCGTGCGTACATCTACATTTTTGTCTGCGCCTCGTCGACACTCGTAGGAGGTTAGTCTTGTTAATGCCAGCCCGTGTGCCAACTTGTTTTCCAGCCTGTTACCATGGTTGTTATTTTTACACTTGTTATATTTTTTTGTCATTCTAACAATCATGCGTTCTGTGTTTTCCTTAGTAGGTTAGTTCAAGCTCATCTTAACCCCCTGGGCACTACTGATTCTATTACATAGATTTTGATTGGTTAAGTACATGAGCTTTTCATTTGAGCAACCAATCACAATAGGCTTTCTAAAATCAGCTCAATCTTCTTCAGCCCTTCTAGTTGCCTTTTTAACCAATCATCACGTAGTGTTCATGGGGTTAAAGGATACAATATAAAACAGCAATTTTGTTCTCAAATGACTATTTGAAGGCAATTCATTTCAAAAGAAACAAAAACGTGCCAACAAAATAATAATTTAAGTGATGTCAATCCTTAATTTTATCTGTAGACTTTGAGCATTGTGCCTGTTTAGGCCTACTTGTGGGAAAACACAGAAGTATGTCTATTTGTTGATTTAGAATGGAATTTGTCCAGTTTTCCCCCATGATAATCAAATCAAGTGTGTCAGAGCTTTCAACAGCTTAAATGCTGCTGCCGGATCTAGTGTGAATGTATCATGGCGTTTGAGATCTGAAATTGCTGTTTTCATGGTGTTCTCTCTCGAGAGTGTTTTCCACCACTAAAACTGTCACTAATAATTTTCAGCTGACTTCTGTGACAAATTCAACCATTCTATACCCAACAAATTGGACTTCCTACATAATGTCCCGCCTGCTGCCTGGAATGAATCTACCATGACATTTTTATTTTATTTTTTGCCTGTATTTTTATTAATTTTTTTTATCACATTCTTTTTTTTGGGGGGGGGGGGATGAATGCACTTGCACAAAACAAAGTAAATCATAAGTCGTTTAATACTTTTCCAAAAAATTACATCCGAAATGTACCGAAATGTGTAGTTTAGTAGCCGACATTGTTGAAGTAGCATGTGTTAGGAGAGAGCTGTGAGGACTATTTCCAAAATTTCCTTCTAGAATTACTTAGCTTTACCCACAATTCCCTGAAGGCATAACCCCAAAGGAAATTATTGTTTGTGAACCCATATCACTACCCTCACCAGGCAATGGAAATTAAAACAGGAAGTCTGTTAGGCTCTAATTTTAGTTTGCTTTCTTGGGAGAAAATACCAAGACTTGCAAATTGCCCTTGTGCTGAGAGCCTACAAGAAATCTAGGTGACATAGAGTCCTGCATGGTAGAATGCCCCAAATAGTTCATATGCCTAGACAATACAGGATCAGGATCCAAAAATTGAGGATCGGGATTCAAAATTTTAGAATCGGCATTCAAAAATTGAGGATCGGAATCCAAGAATTCAGGATCGGTATCCAAAATTCAGGATCAGAATTGGGATCCAAAAATTTGGGATGAATTTGGTAGGGGACTTTTTTAGTATTCTATGGCAGGAAGTTTTGCATAAACATGCAGGATAGTTCTCCAATTTGTTAAAATCTGAGTGATTAAAAAAAGATTAAAGATTTAGAAGCTGTAAACAGAAAGAGGCACAGCATCCCGTAAGTTCATTGGTTTTTAATTATGTAAAGTCTGACATCATTTTAATCACATTGGATATCATTAAAAGTTGGTCTGAAATGTTGCACCGATTCACTGAATTGCACCGATTTACTGAAATGCACCGATTTACTGAAATGCACCAATTCACTGAATTCACCGATTCACTGAATTGCACCGATTCACAGAATTGCACCGATTCATTGAATTGCACTGATTCACTGAATTGCACTGATTCACTGAATTGCACATTATTTTTGTCTGCACATTTTTTTCCTACACTGGAAATGTTTTATTAGGCTTTCCCACAAGCATGTTCACGGGTTGACCACATTAATTTTTGGCATGCATTGATTTCCTTTAGTTTGACCATGCAATGACAAGCATGTTTGAATACAGAAGTTTGCAATGCCACTCACTTTTTCCTGCATTTGAGAGGAGAAAAACACATGCATTTTGAAAGGTAGAAAATATGCATGGTATGCATTTTGAATTGTACAGTGTTAAACTTAGAATGACTTGAAGGTCACAGATATTTCAAGATTCTCTTACTATTTTTCCTATCCTTATCCTCTGAGAAAGAATTGCACATTGGGTTTGTTGGATTATTTTCTTTCCATTGCTAGAATCGAGTTACGACTGAATATTTAAGATTTAGTATCACATTTTCCCCTTAAGTATAGAATGTTAGTGGGTATAGCTCTTTTCAAGATGTGGAAGTTAAAGTCATTACTGACTCACTTCCAGCAACAGTAGGCTTTAAATCAAGAGAGTGGGGTAGAAATGTGGAGTGTCAATCTTGTCGGCCCTGTTGTTACAAGTCAAGCTATTTATTATTTAGTTAGGTTAATACTGAGTGGCTATTCAAGAGGGAAATTAAGACAGACTGGTAATGGCAGCACAGTTCTGGGTGGATTGCAGGTGTGGGGATTCTACTTAGTTCCTAAGGGTCGTGGGTTCTCTTCATTTGCCATCATATTGTTCCCTCAAATTCTGCTGTTTCTAAGTTGAGTGGATCCCCAGGAGGGGTACTCAACACAAATGACTATACGGGGACGTGCCGCAAACATGGGTCTCATTTTCAGCCTTCGGGTATATCAATGACCACTTTTTCCTGCCAATTTTGGTGAAGAAATTTGTCATTTTTTTTCTCAACTTTGTTGGAAAATTAGTCACATTTCCTCAATTGGATGCCAAAATTTGCTAAAATTGTTGGACAAATTAGTCCAATTTCCTCAATCTGAAGCCAAAATTTTAAAAACTTGCTAAAAAGATCAACATTTGGAGGAAAAAATAACAAATTTGTGTTAAATTTGTCCAAAAATCTGCATATCTGTTATAGCTACGGGCCCCTTTTTCAGCAAAAATTGGTACAGGTACGGGTCCTACTTCCAGACTCTTGGAGGCACGTCCCTACCCAACCCAAACTGGAGAACCCCCAGAAGTGGATCAAGCTATCATACTCTGAGCCATGATCAATAATGCAATGATGTAATGGACTATTCCAGGTTAATTACATATACCCCCATAGAAGGCATAAGTGGAATTGAGTACATGCCTTCCATATGGAGAGTATTGAATCCATTTGGAATAGCCATGGTCAAGTCATGATCAATTTGTGATTGTCACATGCACTGCATATGACACCCATGCATTGGTAAATGTGTTCAATACCCTTGCATGTACGTGTGTATTTGATTTTAGTTAAATAAGGGGGTGTATGGAAATCTTCAGGCATAACCAATGTGGATTAGGTGCATTATCATTAACTGGTTAATTGCATAACTACTTTGATGGTGAATTGAAGTCTGCTCTTATTGGGAAGTGAAATACTAATGTCTACAAGGAAATTTAGCAACCAAGTTAGATCATACCAAGCCAAATCAACTGAACTTTTGAACTTCCTTGAGTCCTTCTTACTCCACTCACAATACCTTCTACTGCAGCAAGGTGGTCTTTAAAAACTTTTGGTATGGTCTTATAAAAATTGCACTTAAGTGTTATCTTGATAAGGGAAATTTGTAAAACAACCTACATTATCTGATACCTTCTGTAGCTAGGGAAAAGGGGAGGAAAATCAGGATGGAACCCACCTTTGCTGGTTTGGCTTTTCTTTTTGCAGAGAGCATGTGGTCTGGCTAGCATGTTGAGCCACTGGGCATGGAGCGCCAAAGGGATTAAGACGTGTCGTAAATAGTTTTGTGCGTCATAACAAGTCACAGATGACTTGTGGTGGATGTGAATCATACGATCACATGTAGCCAACTGGGGTGCTGTGTAAATGTGCATGTAATCTGTTTGCATTGCCCCGAGGTTAAATCTGTGGGGTTTTTACGTCATGAATGATGATGGCAGATCTTTCCTCAAATACTTGCCTAATTGCAGCTATGAACTATTATTAGATATACCAAATTGTTATAGAGTTTCTTAAGATTTCTATAGATATATTGTGAATTATTTGTAATGGTTGAAGTTTATGGGTTAGTTTTTTATAGTTTCATATTTAGAAAGTAACTGATTTTGACTCTTAGTTTTGGTTTGTGTCCAGTGAATGTTTGTGTATCCAACATAAAATTTTACAAGGTTTATGACAGATAATTGACAAATTAATGCATGCATTACAGTTGTTAAATACTTAGGTGACTCATGTTCCCAGTAACCTGATTCCAGCCCTTCACATTTGGATGACCCTGCATTTCCTTATTAATGATCCTTACTGCAATAGTTTCCAACATTGTGTAGATAATGTTTTGAAGTAATTGTTTACTGTTCGTGAAAACATTTCCCCAATAGGTTTGCATAAAAACTGGTTAGAAATGAGGAAAATGTAGTTTTTTACACTTCACCACTATTTTCTCATATTTTGTATGCTGCGTCTTTCTGTTCAACATCAATTGAAATGTGTTTTTAAATGGTATATCTCTTGGTATATAGTTTCATTTGTCGTAGAATGCACAGTGATAATATGGATTTTTTCTGGTTTCATCAACTCAATCATCTTGTGAAATCATCACAATGTAACACAATTGTAGTTCTCTACTAGGTTGTATCTAGTAACATGTTTAGCACATTGTGTACTGATCACAATTTCTTTCATGATATTTCAGTGGAATCTACACACAAAGCATATATGAAGAGCTGATATGCAAAGGGCTTACATACATTTTTGTACTTTTTGAGAAAAAGAGGATAATATAATATAATGATTGAATATTATGTTTATTTTTTAGAACCAGTTTAAGACAATATAAAAAAGGTAAGATTGTTCAAATGTCATCTTTATTTTTTCTTAATTATTAATTAACTTTAATTGAAAAAGTGGATGTAAGCCCTTTTGCAAAACAACTATTGAACTAATTGAATATCTCATTTATTTTTTAAATTATGAACATTTAATTAAATTGGTCAAAATGCCATTTTCTGTCATTTTTTAAGTTTTTCCGAAACAGCAACTTTTGTTAATTAAAATTAGTTTTTTCCGCACATAGTGACTTAAAAACAGTTCATTCTGGTTTTCAAAGTTAAAGAACATTGAAGGCTACCATAAAACATCAAAAAAGGAAACAAAAATATTTTTCTGAGATTTTATAGCCTTTTTACGTCAAAATTTCTGGAAATTCCCGAAGATTTCCGAAAGGGAAAAATTACGATATCTCAGGAAGGGAAGGAGGTATGAAAGTCAAACAAGCACCAAAATGTGTGTTTTTAATGGCATTATAACGTAATACTAATAACTCAATTTCGGTAAAAATGGACGTAAGCCCTTTTGCATATCAGCTCTTCATATATGGATATCATTGTGCACAATGAATGTGGCCACCTGTGTCATTCATTAATTAAAACTGACAACTTACTGATCTGATATGCTGGTAACTGGGCATCTTGATGTTATGGAGTGCATTGGTGACTTAAAGGCCGACTCAGAGATTTCCTGAGGAGGGCGCCCTCAATTTCCAAAAAAATCGTGTTTTTTGCATGTGCATAATGCTTGTCCATACACTAATCACTGTGTGAAATTTCTAAGCTTAAATCGAATTCCTTCATATAGAAAATCAGAACTTTGTTATAAAATTCCGGATCCGGAATTTTTGTTATACACAGTATCCTATGGGACGTAATACTACACATAAATGTTTACTGCATCAAAACGAAAAATCCGATTCATCTCAAATTTCGGAATTGTGCATTTTAGGTTACTATCTATAGTTCAAGTTGACTATTTTTCATTATTACTCAAAATAGTAATATTTCGAAATCTCTGAGTCAGACTTTAACCCTAAGACCACTGAATCTCACAAAATCCCACTGCAATGAGTGAAAAAAATACACCAAGTCCCAGATCTAGCGATTGCAAATGAAGACACATATGGGCACGTCGTCGTAGTGTGTTATCAAATTTGCGACTTTTTGCATAGTAGTGTGTTCAATTGTATCAAACATATGCAACATTTGCAGACGCACATCCCTGTACTAAAATGCACATGTATGTTAATCAAAAGATAAGTGCACACAAACTGTTCTCTATTGCTTCAAATAACATACATGAAAGCAATCAAATTGTATGAATCTCCCTAGGTGTTTAAGAATAGCACATGATGATCTCATGGCATACATTGAGTTAAAACTAAAGCTTTGTGTGATAAATAAGGCTTTCCCAAATGGCCAAACTTATCCTCCCATAACCTGACTTGTTGTATTTTAGTCAATTAGCTGCAAAAAATAAAGCAGGGCTTGCTAGATTGTACTTATTCAGCTATCAGCCCATATAGAAATTGTTGCACGTAGGTAGGCGTCAGTTGAGGACTGTTAAGTGTGAGACTACTAGATTCCTGCATCGCTTTTATTGACACATCGCTTTTATTGACATGGCTTCAAGAGTCCAGCACGCTATCCTTCATCTTCATTGACATTTTTTTTTCTTAAGCAATTCCCGTAATGGATACCTGACTGCAGCCGTATTAATAGAATGTCCCTTTAATGGAATAGAAGGTAGTTCATTGGCTTTGAATGGTATACAAATATTAACTGTTTACGAGTGTACAGGTCAAAATTTGACCACAAGATGCAAAATGTATTGATCCTTTTCGAGCCAGTACGCAAAACTCATAAATTGTTTTCCTGTTTTATGATTTCAAAGCAATACTAGGTTTTTATTACAGTATTCTTGATATTTGTACGATTAATTCATTACTACAGTCAACAAGTTAAGATGTTAACACATGCGTATGGTGACTGAGAGAAACGCCTTTCCGTATGTGCAAAACACATACAGTATTGCATTACTAAGGTCGAAACGGTTAGCAGTGCAGAATCTGGTTTAGCATTGTTATACAGCAAATGTTATCACAAACTTGATATACTCTTGAGTAATAATTGTTTGAACTGATTCAAACAATCTGCCATGTATGTGTGAAGATCGCACTGCTGTAGACAGCACGTAAACACAACGATTAAAATAGACACGCGATACCCCGTGTACAGGTCTCACACGCTAGTACTGCGTACGCTTAGTTCAAACAATTGTTACAGCGAATATAGTATCTGTCCCTGTGTTGCATGTTGATAATAACAATACTAATCACCAGCTACCCATTGAACTCATAGGATGTATGTATGAGTTATGTAATAGTTAATAAATGGATGTTGGATACGTAAGCATATTACTTACTTTGTGTTATTATCTCCTCTGTTTTTTACAGGTGGTAGGTACCGTAGCTGGAAACGTCGTTGGTTTATCCTCACTGATAACTGTCTGTACTACTTTGAATTTACAACTGTAAGTATCTAGAACTTTCTATTGCCTACCTTGTAGAAGGACAAAAATATCATTTATGTTATATACTATGTCAAATCTCAAATTTGCTGGTATAGTTATAAGTGTTTGGATAGAGGTTTGCATGGATCTGAAATAGACCCTATGCAATACGATGTCATGTGTGGCGATTAACATAAAATCTCCCTTGCCCTATGGTGGAAATACCTAAAGTACAATAGATCACCTGTACAACTTGATCATTTCTGGTATTCAATAACAGGTGGATATATTGTAGTCATGTAATGTGGCTCTCTTGTCCTACAGTATGGCTGCCTATTGCATAGGGTTCATAGGATTCACCCTGTCACAATTCTAAAATGGGCTGCACACCTCACTGGTTTGAAACAAGTCTGGATTCACATTAATGGGGAGAGAAACTGCTGGGAAAGTCGTCATCAACTTCCCAGCAGTTTCTCTTCCCTTAAAGACAAGTTTAGGCCTTTTGGAAACCAGTGTAGGGTTGCAATGTATTTTAGAGATTGTGTAAAGGTGAATTGTCTAACTGCTAGATCTGTGCACCCAAAGCATTTCATTTCTTTCTTGATCGTGCTTCAGGATCCATATGCAAACTAATGGGAAACCAAGTACTCTCTCCATTTGAGTGATATTTTAGTTATGCAGGCAATGCTACCCCGAGTGTTCATTATTTGTGCCACAGGGGAAATGGAAGATTTGAACTTTCTTCATTGCTTACATCAAATTCCAAAAATTTCACATTCCTCTCTGGTTCAAATCCTCCATCCTCCTTGTGTAAATATGACTCCTCCCTAAGTTTACCAAATTAACTTGGATTTGTAAATTAATTTGTTGACAGGATAAGGAACCCAGAGGTATCATTCCATTGGAGATCTGCTGTCCTTGAGTAGATGATAAAGACAACGGTAGGTTCTCATATATGTCTAGGAACCTCTAATATATTATGTGATCAAGGAAATTAGTCTAAGTTCTAAAGTCGGTCAGATTCTATTTTTACTTTTCCATGTACTGTATGCACACCATTTTAAAAAAGCTCCAATTTGGCTGAAACCCCCCATTGAAATTGACCAATTAATTCCAAGATATAATCAGTTTTGAAGGGTGTCCAAAACAAAGAAAACAAGACTTTTCCTCCTGTGTTTGGCTATATCTCAAAATCAATATTTGCGACTTCTGACTCATTTGCTTGATCTCATCACATATTAGGATGTGATAAAGCAAAATGAGTCCAGTTCTCTCAAATCAAATTCAGTTATGCACATTTCTTGTCTAGAAAACAAGGGATTGCATAAGAATGTATATTAGGACATAGCTAGAAACTAAACTTCCCTACTTACTCATTTTGCACAATCACATCCCTTATACATATTGTGCAAAAGATTCACCTTTCTTTAATTTTGACCAATCAAAAATACAATACGCAAAAGATGTAATAAAGAAACAGAAGGGATTGACCAAAAGGCCTGTTGGCCCCAAATAAGTTGTCGCCAAAGTGACTTCATACATGGATACAATTAAACTATTCATAACATGTTACTTTGATGGTTTAGCTTGTATTCTTTCGTAGAGGCTGCATCTGACAATATTTGTAAAGAATGGTCACTCATTATGAAATAATTGAGCAACACCATCCCCTTCTATCCAACATCCATATCAAACTGATATTGTTTTTTGAAAAGAACTGACTATATATTCGGATTTAATTCTCGGACAGAATCGAACATACGCCATCGTAAGGTGCGTTAACTGGCAAGGATAAACGCACATAGCAACGTGATGCCTAATTGGTCAAAGCATGTGCTCACCACTGCGTAGCTGACAACGCTTGCATGGGGTGTGCGTGTGAACTGTCCGAGATATAAATCCACCAACTATAGTTGTTTTAATATTCAAAATTTGCTCTTTGACCCAATTTCCCAATTCAAGCAATTACATTATATATTGTCAAAAATGACATTACCTGAATAGCGCTGACATAACCTGAATGCTCTCTTGTTTTAGCACTGCTTTGAGTTATATGCCTCTGATGGCAGAGACATCATCAAAGCCTGCAAGACAGACACGGATGGCAAGGTAGTGGAGGGAAAACACAACACGTACCGCATGTCAGCATCTAATGATGAGGAGAAGGGTGACTGGATCAAAGTTATTAGGTAAGTATGCCCTTTATGACCTCTGCAGAGATCTTGGCAGGATTCAAGATAGGTGGGGGAAGGTTGTCTTTAGGCAGTTTAAACTTATCTAACAAACAAAAAATCATGCTTCACGCTTACTGGCATAGGTTTAAAACCAATATTGCACATTCAGAGCTGTTTGATAGGTGTTATACAATGTAGTTTTGATCACCACTATGCAGTTGACCTCTTTTACCTTTTAATTGTAACACACATCACAATGACCTCCAATTTACCCGACATTACCTTGATCATTTTTAAAATTCTATTCACAGAGCAAGTATCGCTAAGGATCCCTTTTACGAGATGCTAGCAGCCAGGAAGAAGAAAGCCTCAGGCAACAAGTAGATGAGTATGGAGGATAAGCAACTCACATCCCTCTGTTACCCTCTGAGAGGGAGAAAACTTTATACAACTCATACAGAGGCACTTGAGAAGTTGTGTTAGAAGACGAACCACCGTAGAGAAGAGAAATCATGTATACAGATGTATGGACATTCTCCTGTTAATCGGTGATTTGTTATATGTGCCGTGATGTGAATCGAACCAGGCCATAGACTTTCAGCATTCCAAAAGTTTCAGGTCTGGGGTCAAACACACTTAAAAAATAAAAAATAAATAAGACCTAAAGCATTGGCATGATTATCATGGTCAAACGTTCACTTATAGAGCCGGACTTCAATGACTGCCAGACGATGTTATGTACATTTGGCTTTGCAATGTTGAAAGTCTGTGAAGCAAGCGTGGTTCCTAGTTCCTGAAATTACCAATCAGTTATATGCAGGAACCAGAGTGATGGACTAGGTTAACCGATGTGTTGTGCATGTGACCACACATGAGTGGCCAGTCATACTCAAAAAAAAAGGGTATACACAAAAACAGCGGTAGTTAAGATATGTTGCTACCAAATCTGACATCACCTTGCAGGTATAGCTGGTCTTATCCAGACTGCATAGTGTGTGCATGCAAATTCATGCATGCGCATAACTGGACATACATAACTAAAAATAACAACAAATTTGGAATTTTGTTGTGGTTAGAATTCAAACCATAGGATCAACTTTGAGATTTTAATTCTTAGGCATTGCTACTTAAATGGAGTGGGGTAATTCAAGTGTTGCTCTTTATCTATATGACCCACCTTTTGCCATTTTTATTACTATTATTATTAAAGCATCTATATGGTGCGCCTTACATTAAGCACATTGAGAGACAAAATCAGTTCTCAAACCGTTCCCAAGCCCCCAAGTTCGGGCCGCACATCCTACCTGAAAAATTCTGAGTAACCCCCGGGTACATGTAGGTCTATTGAAATGGCTCAGAAGTACACCGTGCATTGCATATTGCAGGGAACACTGCCAATACCCGCGGGTATATCTTGTCTGGTTAAAGATTGGTGACGTCAGATAATATTTTTCACAGGGCTTTAATTTTGTGCTTCTTACAAGCAACAAACGGAGCATGAATTTAAAATCCCCACAAAAATTTGAAAGGCCGCAAATGTGCTCAATACCGTAGCATTGCGAAAAATTACCCTGCATGAAAATATTTTATATACAGTAATCCAATATTGTATCAAATGGACTGTAAGTTTGCCACTCTCTGAAGTGGTAGTTTCCATAAACACCCAACTTATCCAATCAGATAATTTTGTATGTTTATCATATTATTATAAGCTCACATGATCAAACCGTTGCTCAAAATAGGAGCTGCATTTGATTTGGGCATTGACCAATGCCGATAGAAACCATATTTTTATAAGATATCTATATATATGCACTAAGCAACAAAAAAAAAAAAAGAAATAAAAATTTTAAGAGTTTTGAGGCTATCTCAACTGTTTGAAATTCCAAAGTTGGATTAATAGAGCCCACCTTATTTTCTATGAGTACCGTACCAGATTATGTAACCGGTATCTATCAGAATTGTGGTTGAGTATAGCGGGCTATATCCATTTTTTTAACATTTCGATTTGATTATAGCCATTAAGTATGTGAAAATATATCATTCTAGTTACTCATTTTCATCACACTAATTATGAAGTAAAAGTATGACCCAGTCCAATCTGACTGGGCAAGTCATTCCCTGTCAAAATGTTTATGTTGTTTGACATTTGTATCACTTTTTTAGCATATGTAGAACCCCACTTTTCACATGAGCAATATAAACAATACAACTCAGAGGTCTTACCAAGAGAAAACAGGTGAATAGAACTAAAGACCTTCAACCTTTTCAGGTTTTCATATTGTTGGATTTGAGTCATGATGTTATTGTGTATAATTGTTACATGCTGTATGAGTTCACAAAATTGCCGCAGTAAGAGGTGCCGAAGGACGTGTTGGTGCATTGGGATTAAATTAGACTTGTGGTCAGAAGGTTGTGGGTTCAAACCCCATCAGAGCCAAGCATTGTGTCATAGCTAAGGCACAGACATGAACCTTTAACTTATGATGGTAGCAATCAAGTGTGTAACACACAGGCAACATTTGGACTGCACCATATTTTGGTGCATTTGTGCTACTATATAAATTCCACTTTTATTCATTGTCCATAGCAGACTCCCAATCTTAATTGTGGACTTTGTATCCTGGCATGAAAGAAAATAACATCCTGCCACTATGTAATTATTTTATCTTATTTAGTAAGATTTCCAAGATTTTTGACAAAACTCTTACTAATAAGATTTTTGGGGTATATTTTTGGAAAAGAAAAATTTTCTAAAAGACAAAAGAAAAATGCAAGTTGTGCCATTAGCCCTTTGTCAGCCCTCTGGCCCTTCAATGCACCCTAAGGCAAGGCTCCGGAACGCCCATCAGGGCCCACAGACATACTCTTTGGACCCCATTTCTGCCTAGTTTGATGTCATGGTGCTTACCGTGTGCACTCGGCACTTTCATAAGTAAGATTTTTGACTTTCCAATGTTTGGCCGGTATGAAATAAGCAATTCAGTAAAATTTGAACAACATCTCACAAAATCCTACCAGGATTTAATAAAAATGCTGATTAATAATGAGAATTTATTTAAGTCACCTAGTCGTGACATCCATTTTGTGTATCCACTTGAAACATTTCCTCACACCTGGAGGGACACAACATGCTGTTCACATGACTGGCAAGAATCAATCAAGTTCAAATCTCACTAGTCATGTGAAGAGCATGACCGGTGAGCACCAATCATGTGTATGGTTCTTAACATCATCCGATGAAATCTGAACAATCAGTCTGTTCCGGCTAAGTCAATATTCTATAACCCTGTCAGGGTTACTGGGCTAGGAGGTGATGAGACCATGGGTGTGTATTTGCAAATGTTTTTTTTAGTGGGTCGTAAGTAAAGGATGGCGTATGGCCTTGGACTTTTTCAATGCCCTAATGCAGAATATCACCCTCTATTCTAGTAAGCCTGTATTGACTGTATGATGTGGTTCAGAGATTGTGTCTCTATGTGAGCTAAAAGTAATTTCCTCTGTTTCAGTTTCTCCAATATGTTAATGTGCATATATAACGGGACCCATCTTTTGTGGGCATGTTCTATCATTGTGATCTTCTGTGAAGATGTGCATTGTAATGATAGCACAACCTCTGGGATTTGTGACATCACTTTGTGCTTCAACTCAATGGAGTATAGTATCCCATGCTAACAAAATGAGGTGCATAGCATTGTGGGATACATCTTTTGCTTATTTGTTTGTTATTCATTGATTCCAAGAAATTTCTCTTGGATATATGAATTACCTCAAGGGCTTTTGTATTCCAATTTGGCTGACTTGTTTAAAATAAAATCTCTACATACAGGTGAAATCCTTTGGAGCTCAGCTCTCACTGTAATCAAAATCAAATCCTCAGCTTTCAAAGTCAACTTTTGTACATGAGAACGAAATGTTACTCATGGATGTGATGGTGATATACGAGAGATTTGAAAACTTGTGGTCCCGAAACAATCACAGCAACTTGTGGAAAAGACTTTTATTCTAGGCCAGGGAAAGAAATTCTCAAAACTTAAGACTCATTTGTTTAAAATTGGTCTTTCAGTGCATTTTTTTTTTTTTTTTTTAGTTTTTGCTCACTTGAAATTTTTTTTAAAAAATTTCAGTGGGGGGGGAACAATAAAATTGGGCCAAAAATCAAACATTTCTTTTTAATCCCGCATTTTTGCATTAGCATTTTTATAAAAAAAAAAACGCTTTCGTATTAGCATTTTTCACGTTTCTTTCTTCATCGAGACAAAAACTTTTTTTTTTTTGCCTTATACATGTTAACCTTGAGAAACGGAGCGGAAGATCCAAGAATAACCAAATTGCAGAAATTTCACAAGACGCATAGGAATTTAATATTTGTCTGAAAATGAAGTCTGTTAGCAGACATCTATTATGATTTTTACGGGGGATGTAACATTTTTTGGTCTATTTAGGATTTTCTGACTGGGGTTTTAAAATTATGTGTTGAACATTTTAGTATTTTAAACTTCTCTAGAAGTAATAAGTGAATTTGTAAGGAAAGAAATATGTGGCATTGTCACATGCTCACTTCGGTGTGAGATGACATTTTGTTATTTGACAAACTTATATTATGTATGTTCCCAATAAATCTAGAAATATATTCTGGGGAAAGCAAGGAGAGGGGGAAAGAAAGTTTATTGTGTGCTATATAGCTACATGTAGTTACATGTGTGCCTCTCAAGTGAGTTAAAGATTTTCAGAAATAATATTTTTATGTTTCAATAACAATCAGTGTAGATTCTGCATATAAATTGGTTAGTTATAACTTAACTTTTAACACATGAGCAAAATTCACTTTTACTTTCCTGTAAGATCTTTTCATTGTGTCAAAAGCTTTCTTCTCTCTCTCAATGATTAGTCTTTTCTTTTCAAGAAATTTGTGTCACTTCACTATCCTACACTATCTGTATGGTCACAGATTTAATTCTTGGTGACTTTTTGTATACAGTAACTATAGCATAATGTACAAAGTGCATGTGATGATTAAAAAAATGTGTAAATGTATTTTTTGTTTTATTACATAGAGATGCAACAAAAACCCATCAAATGTTTTGTCAATATTCTGTGAAGTTTTTTTGTAAAAGCAGAACCCTTTTTTGTTTTGTGTATAGAAACAATGTACAGTGATGTTTATTTAGATTGCTATCTATAATCACAGAGTTTGTTATTTGTAATCAGTGCAAAGAGGAAATGATTTTTTTTTGTTTTTTGGTGAATGGATTCATGTGCATACTGAAATGTGTATTTAACAGTAAAAGGTGTAAATATCTTGGAATTCTATGTTAAGTTTAATTTGAAATGCATTTAATTATGTGATGTGTGAGTTGACCCTCAATTACCAACACTAATCATTTCCTTCAAGCGGCACTAGCACATTTTCACAAAATATGAAATTTCCTCAATTTGCTCTCAAATGATAGTCTAGACAATTGGAAGAATAGAGATACATTTTACACATAAAAATAACATACAATGTACTCAAAAACAGATAGGGACGTTAATAAGAGATCAAAGACATCCGGGTAATTGAAGGCTAACTTTTAAGTTTTCCATAACTTTAATCAACAAATGTGTATATTACACGAATATCATAGACTCGTACTCATTGATATTAAAACCACAAAGGTCACAGACCCATCAAACAAGGTACATGCCGTGGGAAACGTGCATACGGCGTGCGTTTTCTTGTGTTAAACCCCCATTCCGTCGTCTGCTGAATTAATGTTGCCGGCGACATTAATTATAAAAT
The DNA here is from genome assembly GCA_023653785.1 of Ophioderma brevispina. Classification (NCBI taxonomy): domain Eukaryota; kingdom Metazoa; phylum Echinodermata; class Ophiuroidea; order Amphilepidida; family Ophiodermatidae; genus Ophioderma; species Ophioderma brevispina. The sequence goes on from JAMKCH010025909.1 coordinate 45,911, forward strand.
CGTCCTGTTTACCCATAAGGACGCTGATTTGGTCTTAATCATTTCAGGTGAGGGCTAATGTACATAAAAGCTTTACAACCAATGCAAAAATATTGAATTTGAAAAATCTTGAGGGTGCACTATTTTTCAAATGTGCCAGTGTCTCTTTAAGGTTCATAAAACACTCAACACTCCCAGATCATGTTACCTTTAAAACCAGATGCTGTTATTCTATAGCTACCAGAGAGTATTTTTATAACCCAGATTAATAAGTACACAACCAATTTCTTCATGGAAGTACCTGTGAAGTAGCTGTTAAGTAGCCATGGAGTACCCACCTGCATGGGTACCACATCGCCCGCCGCAAAAGTGGGGGTAATCATCCACCTAGGTACACGCGCAGTAGCCTAACCACTAGTCACCCCATGCTGGAGTACCTGCATGGGTACTCCCATGCAAATGAGCTTTGAGCTCTGTGTGATTTTTTGTAGTAATTTTATCCATTTTGGTCACATATGTTATATGTTTTTACACATAATGTCATATATAGGGGTTTTTGGTGAAGCTCAACTCAAATATAGATGTTACTAAGCTTGAAAATGATCAAAAAGTCATAAACAACAATAGAATGTTTGGCGCCCTCTATGGTACAAAGTGCTGCCTACTAGGCAGCCGGTAGGGGAGTACAAAAAAAAAAAAAAAAAAAAAAAAAAAAAAAAAAAAAAAAAAAAAAAAAAAAAAAAAAAAAAAAAAAAAAAAAAAAAAAAAAAAAAAAAAAAAAAAAAAAAAAAAAAAAAAAAAAAAAAAAAAAAAAAGAGTATACATGGAGTAGCCTAAGCTCTGGGTTACACCGTGAGTAGGAATCTTGCTGTGTAATGATGCATGGTCCCCTTATAATGATGCATGGTCCCCTTATAGTGATGCATGGCATACCCTTAAAGGCCGGTTCATACTACTTCAGCAGATGTCTTTAGATGCTAGACTCTCAAACATGCTTTTTACGCAACACGTATGTTCATGTAGTCAGCGTGCAAAGTATTTTAGAAAGATTAGCGTCGGCTGACGTCTGCTGATGAAGTGTGAAGCCACCATAACCCTTCACACTGTGGTAGATTCTGTTTTGGTTAATAACACATATTGAGTGGTTTTAAGATGGGAAAGTTGTCGCAAAACCACTGACCTAAGACTAGGCTTGTTTGGACTCATTTGAATGCATTTTGCATGCTGATCTCAAATATGGTCATATTGACATTTTTTAACCAAAAAAAGATGAAACTTTAGTTACCCAGGTCTGAAGAATTATCAATATTTCCCCCAACTTCTTCTTGAGCATTGCTTGGCAAGAGTGTAGCACTAGTTTACCATTGGCTCCATGTGCATTGTTCTGTGACAGTATCACCCACATGTATCACTGCATGCATCTATTATATCTCTGTCAAGGGTTATTCTATATGCCATCACCACTTGGGGGTTGCGTAACTTGCGTTAGCTTTTAAAAATGGAAGTCAAAAGAATGAAAGATAACAAACTATATGCAACTTTGATATTGGCACTTAAATAGGATACTAGCTTTGACATTGACAAAACAGTATCATAAATAATTGGTTTCTACTTCGCATTACTCTATAAATAGTTCCAAAAAAAAGCTAAATGCATGAAACAACTTAGGAAAGTGAAGTAATGTCAATTTCATATTGGTTAAAAAAAGCCCCCTCACTGATTCCATTCAATAAGTTGCAGCAATTTAATGAATTTGAAGTAAAATAACAAAGTATTATAGCAAAAAAAAAAAAAATTTAAGGCTTAACATTGCTTTCAATCTTATTGCTGAGAATCAGGAAAGAAAAAAAAAATGGGGGGAGATTATACTGGATAACTGTAATGGAGAAAGAACATGGGGCGATTTGCTTCTCGATATCGATCATACCTACAGGTAAGACGCAATAATATGAAACCACGATGTTTAATCATCATCATGTCAGGAACAATGGCAAAAAGGTGCTAAAGCAACAAGAGCTAATGGCAGTGATCCCACCTTGAGCTTTTCTCAGGGCTAGACCATTAAGCATATTTTTACACCTGGTTAAAAACAATATTTGCAGTGTTGAATAAACAAATGTAGATATGATTAAAATACTAGCTTGCTTTGTGTCTGCTCCGTGTTATTTATGATTTATTATTAATCATTTGGCAAAATTAACTAAATACACACATAAATAGGGGGAAGCCAGCCGGCAGAGGTGCCAGGGCACAAGACCCAAAAAGCTGAGAACCACTTTGACATCTGAAAGAGGTGCTTACCCCACCTCTGCCTACTGGTCAAATATCATACCAATGAATAAGAGTTTAAAACTAGAATAGTTATAAAAGACATAAAACATATCATAAAGCACCAGCAAGGCAAGTAGACCCTCATGCACACACCACCAGCAAAACCACATACAACCTCCCTCCAACAACAAAATACACACCACCACAAACACATTAGCCACCACACCTGCATACATACACATCCACCTGCAGACACCTATAGAACAACACCACACACAATGCGCACCATGATCACATGAAAAATTGTACTGAAAGACTTATTGCACAGACTTCAAATACCAGTCAAAATTCCACTAAACAGCACCAAGATAGGTCCCCCCCCCCCGCACACATGAAATTTACAAATGATTGAATTTGTTTGAATGATCACGCAATTTAAACTTGAAACAATTAAAGTATTGCACACAAGGGAATCGGTGACATGGTATGGTAAATCAGACCATGTCTGAGGGAAGTGCTGAACTGAGTTGTAGAGTTAGGGTATCGGTTCTTGCTTTGAGATGGTGGAATTTGATATGTTGAGTGGTTGTCTGGTTCACCTGGATTTTATTCGAGGGAAGGCACGGAATCGGTAAACCAACAGTGCAAAGGCACGTGGCCCACCAAGACAGATGGACATTGGATTTAGTCTCTGCGGATAGATAACCAAGGTTTGGGACGTTCTAAAGCGGGCACTGGCACTGGGCATACACGCTCTTGTTCTATACGCCTTTGGTGAAGAATTGCTCTGTAAGGCAGTTCTTTGCACACGTTCAAGTGCATTTTAAGGCTTTTTGGGTACGAGCGAGACCAATAATGGTGAACAATAGTCAAGAATTGGGAGAAACCATGGTACGGTATAATTGGAGAACATCGGTGATGGAATTTCGCCGGCTCCATGCCTAATGAACCAAGAAGTTTGTTACGCCTGAGCAAACACATCCCTTTAAACTTGAATGTCCCATTTCAGATCTTTGGAATGATGGACACCAAGGAAGGGGCAAGAAGGAGAATCCACTTTATCAGGCAACCTCATTAATAGAGTAACGAGGACTGGATAATAGTAACGTTTTCTAGAGATTGACATGGAAATTTTACATTTGGTGAGGGTGATTTAAAATAAGGGCATTTTTTGGGGACCAGCGGATAATGTAAAGATCAGATTGTAACTTCTTAACATTCAACATCACTTTTGAATTGTACGATTCTAAAAAATGTGTCATCAGGCAAAATGTCCTACGCCAGAGGTTAGATGTGTCCTAGATATGAACATAAAATGGTGCAAAAGAAGGGTGGGACCCAACAAAGACCCCCTGAGGGATCCCAGAGAGAACGGGAACCCAATCAGCATTGTGACCTATGAAATTAGTGTATTAGTGAACTCGGAAGCATAGCTTGGAAACCATAGGAATAGGAAATCAAGCTTGGGCATAAGTAGCCACTGATATAGCCCTGACTAACATCTTGTAGCACTCTTTATCATTAGAGTGCCAGTGTCTGATGGTGTGATTTCAGGTGTTATTTAAAGCCATGAAATATTTAGAAATTTGTTCTGGCTCCATACCTCCACCACAGTGACAACAGCTAGCCTCTATGTTAAAAACTTAAGCAGCCAATAAACAATTGAAAAGATAAACAGTAATGGGTTTACTTTGATCAAGAAGAGTTAGGGTGAGGAATTTAAAAAAAAACACCCCTGGCATATTAATTTCTCTATGGCTCAGCTTTGATAAAAATATTTTGTGCATTAAAATTATGCAGTTATCACAGAAAAAAATGGGTTGCAACTCGAAATCTCTTGGTATGTAAGAGGTTTGTTATTTGTATGTGAAATTACATGTTGTATGTGAAATAAGTTAACTTGTTTGTAGGCTGCCATGGACCAAAATTTAGGGGAGAGGAGCATCAAATCTTCAGGTAACCTGAGACTAGAAAACTGGCGATGGCTTTGCACTAGTCCTTAAACCGCAACAATTGCGAATAGCCACCCTCCCCCCATCGTAGGAGGGCAATTTGGGTATACGTGTTGGAAATGTAGAATTCTTTTTTTCATGTTAGACACACGTGCATGTCTCATGCGTTAACTCCTAAATCTGATCTTTTATTAGATTACCCAGCGCTTTCAATTCATGGTATCCTTAATAGTACGTCAAGGGTTTACTTCAAGAAGGCCCGCTGCAATAGCTGACAATTTGTCAGTTGTGCCGTTATTGAGTGTTATACCTTCCGCCAAATCTAACACCTGACAGCGATTGCATATGGGGCCATTGTTTTGCACTAAACCCTTGAAGTGTGTTGGTGATGTGATGGACATCAACATAGTTAATCACAGATAATCCGTGTGATTTTTACATGAACTTGTGAGCTACAACCTTGGAAAAAAAAAGTTGGAACATTTGGAACTTTCTTTCCTACAATTTCCATCCCCGCGTATCCCACCTCTCCTCTAGCCCCTTATCCCCCTCCCCAGATTTTGGAAAAAATTCCCCCAACCAATGTTCAATGGGTATTGTTTCAGAAAGTTATGCCAATTCCAACATTGATTGGGTTGGGAAGGGTAAGTTGAAGTGAAGGTTGGGGCTTTCAGTTGGAGTGATATTAACAGGTGGTTGTAGGCTCTTACCTCTGGCCGAGGTGAGCTATGTAGCAAATTGTGGTGAGTTTCCAAATCATTTTTTCCAGATGTAGCTCATAGCCAACTCATGGGGGATATCTTTAAGGGGTGTAGGGTGGCTATTGCATGTATCAGAAGTGATGGTCTGCAGTGCCTGGTTTTAATCCTTGTGTTCAGTTCAAATTTGCATAATGGTAGGAATATGTTGATTTCTATGGGACCAGAATTTTGCCCCAAGTAGTAAACAAAAATAATGGAATGTATTGTGTCTGGAATCAAATCTGAGACGCGTCATTAAAATGTCATGCATTGACCGCGTATCCACAGCTGCACTTGACCTAGTAACAATCGTCCCAGTAACGTAAATACGTTAGCGCGATTGGCTAATTCAGCAGAGGTCAACTGTACTTTTGTTGCGTGCTGTGCTCGGCGTAAATACTCACTGCGATCGGCGCAGGGCGACGCTTCTCAGATTTGATTCCAGACATAATAGAAACAGTTACCTTTTAATTTTATAATGATACTCTATCAATTAAAGACAACATGAGTAAATGAGGCATGTTTGGGAAGTGCAAGATATTAAAGATGCATTTTGTGACTTTAACACCTTTCTTTCTTTTTTTTATTGTTTAACAGATGACCTTGGAAAAGGCTTATTTCCAAAATTTGATTTTTTATGGTGCATTTTGGTGTTAGGAACAAATGCTTGTATCACAGAGTCTCACAAGCCAATGTGTTCAAAAAATTGAAAATTTCTTTGAAGATCAAATCTGCATGTCTGTTTAGGTGCATCCATGCAATACTTAAACAATGACTGAGGTGAATGTTTAGGCATGTTAGGGAGTTAGGTTAAGGGTCACAAAATGCCCCTTCTATTTGCTGAATTCCAATAAGTATGGCTAGCACAGTCAATTTATTTAATTCAATATATCAACCACCAAGCACACAGAAGAGAAAGTATATAGCATCATTTTTAAATTTTAAAGAAAATGTTTGAAAGATGGTTCAAACAAGAATAATTTAAATATGACCTTTTAACTTCAGTACACATTGAATTATTTTGGAAATATCCTGACATATTTGGATGTATAAAGTACAAAACCCAATATCTGCTTCATTTACCATTGTTGCTTCACAATTTGTAAGTTCCGAGTTTTTACCCAGTATTGCTTAAATGTACCATTACGCTGCTCCTATGAGGATCTTCCAGACAGGCAACTTATTGGAAATAATTTGACAACTGGATCTAGCTGTTCATTTTCATATTGTAACTCACCAAGTTTCTGTAATATATAAAAGGCATTGCTAAACAGTAAGCATACCATGGTTGTTATGTGGTTTTTTACTTCATTCAGCTAGTCGCATTGCAAAACCTCTTCCTAAACAAATACCTGGCCTGTATTCACAAAGAAACTAAGGTCCGTTTCACAATTCAATGCAAGGCAGTGCAGTGAGTTGCATCGCCCGAATAGCAGTCTCTGCGCGGGGCAGAATTTGTGCTGCAATGAGTACTGAAATACAAAGTTCATTTTTGTTTTTTAAAGGGAAATATTATAAGCAGCGATTTTTGCTGATCTAAAAACATTCAAAAAAACAAAATATGTAGTCATGAAGATGGATGGATGCCGGTCTGTCTAGATATATTACACAAGCGGAAAAAGGAAAGGGAAAAAAAAAGTCCTTCATCCACTCTACCAGCTGCACTGAAAAGTCAATGACTTCAAAAGTTGGCCACAGTGGTAGAAATAGTCCATAAAAATTTGCTGCATACTTTTTTGGACAGGTTATGATTATTAAGAGTCATTTGCATATTTTCAAATAAAATGGTGATAAAACCAGTTATGGGGGATCTTAATTATACACTGCATAATTCTTGGTGCGTCTACTATCCAACCAGCTGGACTGATGGAAATTTACAATTGGATGTTTTTGGTGGTATGGTTCACAGTGTGGAAAATAGACATAGGTGGTTATCCACCTTTCAATGAAACTTCAGAAAGATAGCAAATTTTAGGTACACTGACTTTTAAATAGAAAAAGACATTCTAAAAATCGTCTTGGGCCTTAAAATAATATGTGAAAGAGAGGTACAAAAAATATGGAAACAGCCATGAAGTAAACCCATAGATATTGAGATGAAATCATGAAAATGAGAACCTGCTTAAGAGCTATGGACAATATTGGCAACGTAATATTGACTAGAATAAGTGGAAATTTACTCAAGGCACTCCAAATTTAAAATCGGTTTTGTGCCCTGTGAAGGGGGGCTGGATTTCACTCTGAAGTTGCCCACAATAATTGGCCAAATGTTTAAACAGGCCTGCTCTGACATTCTCTTCTTTCTACTCATTCAACAGAACTTGTTGTTTCAAAAACTATTCGATACACATTATAAATTGAAGATTAGGAAATTATATAGACAAAGAGTGGGCAATATGAGTCTTAAGTATTTGTAAAGCACGGTGCAAGTTATAAACCAATTATTTTTAAACACACGTGAGCTAACGCCAAAAGAAAGTGTACATGACTTTTTTTTTCTTGAAAGTGCACTTAGAGTGTTTCTGTACCCAAAAAACCACGGGCCCTCGGTGTTTTTTTGCTAGTCAAAGACTAACCAGTGCCGCGCTACCAAAGGACATCGCCGTATAAGGAGAGAAGGAGGCCCCTATAATCACATAATAGTTATATTTCACCATTCATTTTGAGTTGGTGTTTTGACAATCTTTATCATATACGCAAAGGCCTTCTTTTTATCCCCAAAATACAACTTGTATCAAGAAAAATGAGAAAGTCTGAGAACCTTCACAGGGGCATGCTCCTGGAAAAAGCAAAGCTGAGAGCATGCCTCCATTTCAATTGACCATTGATACTTATACTGAAGAAACAGGAAGATTTTGCCATAGCTGCCCTTTGTCATTGAGCTTGTAAGTGCCTCCTATAGATATACCTTTTTCCTTCATAAGCTAAAAGAGTCTACATAGGCGCCCTTTATACCGACTCAAATCCTATATAGCTTATGCGGCTAAGATTTGGATTATATAACCGGCTTCACACCAAGCAGACTCCTGGAAATCCAAACAATAGCCCATACCGCGCTATTTATATCCTGAGCAATTAACTACACTATGAGCTAAATTACAATTGCCCATGGTTCTAAAGCTTTCATTCACCATTGTTTGAGGCAAATACATCCCTGTATTTAAGTTATGATTTAGGATACCAGGACTTGCAGGGTCAGCTGTTGTTAACATATTGCTCATCCAAGCTACTGCAACAAGCCCTTGGTAGATAGCATGCCCTGATACCATATAGGTGCTATTGTATGGTTTTGATGTAAAAAATTCGGTGGTTGTTGTTTTTGGCATTCCATTTAGTGGGTTCCGGCCCCCCAGAAACAAAAATGCAAAAATGAGGAGGTCTTTCCACCCCAGACGCATAACGCCAACAACTCACATCTATGTTGCTAAATAATCTAGGCACATCTTGCAACGCGGCATGGGTGGTCTTGGGGTGGAAAGGCTTCAAATATGGAAATTTTAATTGCCATTGAAGCCCTGTATTATAAATACATAAAAACGCTTTGGGGAATTAATGTAAAGTGGGATTTTTAGAAAACCAGCAAAAGGTAAACTTTGGATAAGCTGTCGCTTCATTATGCAAAATGTTTCAAGTCATCCGTTCTCATGAAAATATAGAGGGCGTCATACACCCCCCCCCCCCCCCCCCCCCCCCCCCCCCCCCCCCCCCCCCCCCCCCCCCCCCCCCCGTCCCCCCCCTTCATTCCTATCCGGCGATGTCCTTTAGGCACTGAATTGGAACTTGAGTGGACAGTCCCGCCACATTTCCTATTGTATTTGTGCTAATCCCGGCTAATCCGCCTTCACTTGTCAGATCATTATCTTACTACAAGCTTGAAAGTACAATGTCTGAATGACTTTGAATTGTGTCACAAAAAAGCTAGATACACTGTAATGTCTGGCAGGGAGGTTAACACCGTGATTTTCCATGGCAGGAACTGCCACCAACGCTTGCTGTTTTTACAGAAATAAACATACAAATGTTTCAAATTTGGGGAAGTGATTTCTTAAGAGTCCATTTCCAATATGTCTCATTTATTTTTTTTGTCACTTCCACACACTCAAAAACCATGTTCCCTCATCACACCGTAGTTAAAGGTGCAACGAGAGATTTCAAGTCTCCATATTTTTCGGTGATCAGTAGTGATTTCATATAGATTACCCATGCTCAATACATTCCTCCTTTTATTTGGTTGACAGAAATCACTTAAATGAAAACAAAAGGGTATCTATATGCGGTATATTTCAAAGAAAACATAGCTGAATATTCGCTTTGCTCTATACGAAATTAGAAATTCCACAACTGTTGTACCAAAGAAACAGTCTCAGATTCAAATCCTACAGATGGGGATATTATTGATATAACGCTTTACACCATTGCCAACAAATCAGAATTTAATTGTCTTGCATAGCTTATAGGGCTCATTATGACAGGTCACCAAGCCACTGACCTATAAGGATCAATATGTTGAAAGATGTAGGATAGTGTGAAATGAGTATTTTTTTCGAAAGTTCGAAATCGTTTAATTAAAAGCGTACTGTGTTCACAATTTTCCCCATGATGACCTTGGAACAATTTTTGGCCTGCATCCTAAAACTTAGTTCAAAAGTTAGATCAAACTATGCACTTGTTCTTTTAAGTTTGACTAGAAGAATACAAACTAGTCCATGATTTTCTTTTTTTCAAAAGTGATCATTTTAATTTATAAACAGTTATCCCTTATTCCTCAATTAGACAAGGGGGACTCTTGGGGACTTTTGATATATGGCTCTTCCCCCCATTAGGAAACAACTATTCTAAAAAAATATTACTCTACAATGTATTGTGACCTGCATCCTGCCTTCGTGGCTAAACAGACCTAAAGTTCCTGACACAATACCTTCACCTCAACTGTGTCTCCCCCTTTGTAACTCAGATTTGTCCCCATGGAACACGATGGTCTAAGGGGATTCACATTGTTAAGTTTTTGGATCCATCTCACGTCTTGTGTTGATGGAATTAGTGTTTTGAAGTGCTCAGTTTCATCTTGTTCAGGCGCTGTTTTTGCAACCCACATGGTATTTGGGTCATGGCAACCATCCTTACTTGATCATCTTTATCCAAATGATGACACTTTACAGCAAGTGATTCAATACTTTCACCCACTAGTGCTTGCCATCAATGCTATTCTCCAGTTTGATGATTCCAATCCCAATTTTTAGCCCCCTGGCTTTGAAAAGCCGAGGGGGCTATTGCGAGGGTGCGCATGATGTCCTTATGTAAGTGTGTATGGATGTATGTGTATCGTATGTGTGTTCCAGTTTGGTTAGGTATTCGTTTTTCGCGTCTCCTTCGAAAAGTTTAACCGCATCGATTTAAACCAGACTTGGGGTTAGTGCAATAGGGGTTCCTTCCATATGTGGATGATGTCCAAAGGTCATGACCAAGATCAAGGTCATCTTAGGTCATGTTCCAGTTCCAGTTTTGTTTAGGTTTTGGGTTAGATTTTATCGTTTTTTTGCGTGTCTCCTTCGAAAAGTGTAAGTCCGATTTAACCAACTTGGGGTGAAGGTGCAATAGGGGTTCACTTATATTTAGGATGATGTCAATAGGTCCATGCTAGAGCCAAGAGTCACAGGTCAACTGAGGTCATGATCCAGTTTGGGCTTAGTTTTTGTTTTTCGGTCAGTCTTTGGAAAGTAAAGTAACCAGTCCGATTACAACCTACTTGGTCGAAGGTGCATAATGGGTTCCTTCATAATGGTTGTTGATAAGTCAAAGGTCACATACCAATTTCAAAGGTCAACTTTGCCAACTAACCACCTTGTGTACTGCCAAATTAGCCAGGGGATTGGCGCAGTATTTCTTAGCTGTATTGTTTTAAAAGAGTGTCTCAACGGTCTATCCTGAAATATTTCTGATGGATACTGAGATAAGGCCAACTTAATTAGTATCCTCATATTCCTTCGTCTCTTGATATTGACATTGATTGTGCGTGGCGTGTTTGCCTCATGACTTTTTAAGCACACTATGAATGATTGTATAGCACGGAAACCATCCGTTTAGTAGAGCTAAAAACCCCGCTCTGGTTGTCTGGTACCTCCATAACACAAGTTAATCATGAAAATTGTTCAAGAGTGTGACGTCCCCTAATCAGTCTTATATTAACGTACAAACGTCTAAGATTCCTCGAGGTACAATTAGGCCCATTAACTTTCAACCAGGTTGTTCATCAATGATGTTGCCAGTAATTGCAATTCCTCTTACGGGAAATACGTTGATGTTCTAACGTTGCGGAAAAATAACATACGCGCCACCGCGGAAAGTAATTACCAAGTCAGATCTTATGCTTCCGGAGGTCTGAGAGCCAACCAGCTCAACTAATCCCCACCAAATGTCCAAGTCACTCCAAGGGGCTTCGGGCGAATCCACCACCTCATCTTGACCTGAAAATTGGGGACTCATCTTTGGCCATGTGTTCCCCACTGTTAAGTTACTGGTCGTTTTGTTAAAATAATCTAAAATGGATACCTCAAGTTAAAAATATGTGTAAGAATGCAAAACAAGCGTCTATATCATGGCTCCGTACTCTCTAACGTTTTGGTTCAATAATACCTCGACGTTACGCCTTGTGTCTGTGTTCTGTTAGCCACTACTGGAATTACCGATGTCATCTGGCATTCCTCACTTACTGTCAAACAACCTCATACATTGGAGAATGTTCAGAAAAGGGCAATGTCATAATCTTGGTCGTCATATTGCAACTATGATATTGTGTACCTGGTATTCTCTTGTCTACTCGAGGGAGACGCACCATTGCATTTTGCCCGTTCTCATCTCCTCATCTGAGCGTACCCAGGGAACCTCTTCCCCCTCCATGTAGAGTGGAGATCCATGGCAGACAATTGAGAAATAGCACCCAACGTCCACCCAATTTACTTGGGGTTTTGGCGCCTTTTTCACCATTTTTCTGCATTCATTGCCTTGGTGCTTTTCACAACTGTCTACTTATGTTATTATGATTGTTAACAATTACAACGACTGCCTATAGTTATTTAAATAGTTATTATTGTGCTTTTATTTTTGTTTTTATAACGCATTCGGCATTTTCGGCCGCGATGTTATGCTAATAAAATAATGCTAATGCCATTGCTCTAAGAAACAGATTATCAAACTTGCTCAACGTTGCAACAAATCCTATCTTGCTCTCTTTTAACATGAAGTGGTTCACCAGTAAGCGTTTTGGGTGGGCATATGAGTTATTTGTCGAGTCGTCCCTCAATTCTCGATTATAATAACTTACGTGGGTGGTATGTCAAATGAACAGTCCTGTTAGGATTTTTTGTTTTGGTGCGAAAAGTTTATTATTCCGAAGTTTTGTTATTCCAAAGGTGACCAGACAGTCAGAAAATGCCCCCCTTCCTCAAGGGGAAAATGTTACTAAATGAACAATTGAAAATGAGTCAAATTGGTTTTAATGTACATACATGTCCGATGTTCGTCATCCTTATAAGGATTTGGAAAAGTATTATTTGCCCTAGGTTTCTCTACCTTTAGTTTAAAGCGCTATAGCCCATAATGGTTCAAGGTCATCGTGAGGTAATGTTTACCCAATTCTCATATTTTGTTACAACGGGTGATAAGTTGTTTGTATTGTCCACAGGATCCAAGAAAAGTATATTTTCAGTGTGTGCATTTTGGTTGCGATTAAACATACCAAAATGCTCAGGGCTTCATGTCATGGGGTCACCAGACTTTCCCTGGATATCGCATGGTGTATCAAAATCATTAAAAATGCATTTTTCTGTTCAGTATGAACACCAAGGCATCATTTACACCCACTTTCACAACATCGCGAGCATTTACCCCAGGTGCCTTGAACCATTAGGGGCTTACCCTTAACTAAAGGTTGGAACCTATGCAAATTATATTTTTGTAACCCTATGAGGAGATGAACCGTTTGTTGTCCATTTAAATACAATTTGACTCGATTTTAAAATTTTAACCTGTACAGCATTTCCCCCTTGAAGAAAGGGGCATCAGTCTAAAATTTGCACTCCATCATTTTCTGACGTTTCGGTCCTATTGAAACCAAACCGCCACAAATCAATGTTAGCAGAAATCCTACTGGAATACCCCCAACCCACCTGTATGCAATACAATGACGTTACTGGTGACAAAACATTGCTAATCTTTCAGCCCATCTTTCCTGAGTTTTTCAAACCGATATGTCGATATCTGTGACATTCATGTCCTCTTAATACCCGCTCAGCCAATCTGTCCTCTATTTTTGGCACCCCTGAAGAAGTGTTTGATCATCTTCTCCAGGGTACTGTCCTTTCCTGGTCTCTCCTAAACTGTCCTACATTTCAGCTTTCACTCTCTTCTAGCAAAATTCCATTAGCTGGATGAATTTCCCATATCATTCCCTATTACTCAGGAACAGAATTCCATTAAGACCTACGTCCCATCTCTCATCCACCAATCATCTCCAAATCCTGCAAATCTTCATCATACGTTCTCTCTCTCACTTCAAAACATGATCTGCGACTGAAGACACTTGTTTTCACCCAACTCCTCACCACAGATGCTTTCCTCCCGGCCATCTCAGACTGGCACAATCCACTCAAAGCATGCAGTGATGTGTGTCAGTTATTGTTTGCAATTCTCTGGTCAAACTCTGCCTTGGTTGTGCTCTTATCTTACTAACTGTTCCAAGTTTTTGGGACCATCATTGGATGTACTATTCTCCTTGTTTCCCTTTCTTTCGGGGTCCCCCAGGCCTGTTCCGTGCCTCCTCTTTACTTGATCTTCATAAACTACCTCTGTTCCTTTCTTCAGGTTGTAAATAATAGCGTTATACCACTCTGTACAGACCAATAACAGTACCAATAATACTGTGGACTTTCACGACAAAATTAACAAGTCTTAACTTCCTTCACCAATGCCAGTAACCCCACCCCAAAGCTATGGTTTTATCTACCTGTGAAACCCATATCTGAACCTCAACAACCATCCCATTGACAAAAGTTCGTGACATACCTCCTTGGGATTCTCATTACCACAAACTTACCTGGATGTCACATAGATACCATCTGCAAAAAAGCTCGGAAGATCATTGGCCTCATCCATAGGAATTTCCATCTTGCTCCTAAAACTCTCGTTCGCACCCTGGTTCGTCCCATATTAGAATACACAGCACAGCCTGGCAACTACTTACAAGGACCCTAAGCAATCTTTTGGGAATTTGTTCAGAGATTTACATGTCGGACCATTTTGCGGTCTTGGAATCTTGAACACGATGAGCTCCTTTTACAAACTTGCCTGTCATCTTGGGGGGAAGTAGAGAACCGTCGTGTGGTCTTCCCTGTCAGTAACTGCCAGCCAGTGAACTAATCTCTACACCACCAACTGTTTTTCCATCACACATTTCTTAAGGTACCCCATATCTGACTAAGACCTCGTCGCAGGCCTTTTCTAAGGTCTGCCTTGACTCTAGCCCCCGTCCATTGAAACTGGAGGGTTGCATTTCTAATGCAAAAAGTAACTCATTGCTGATATGTGTCAACCTCCAATGCAATGTCCTAATGGCTTATCACAGGATGCCTCGTCCAACACCACATAAACTTACACATCCTAGCAGGAATTCTCCACCAGACAACCCGTCCATAGCGTAGGGAGCATTCAAGAGCGTAGCTGCCAAGTAATCTAATATTGAAGCAGCAGCACCCTAGGTCGGCCAGATACCTGCTGCCAACCACTTAATCCAGGGAGTTTCTTAAGCAATAGTCCCACCTCTTTAAAAACAGTCTCTATAGGAGCTTAAGAGAGTCGCCTTGTGAAAGAACGACTTGCATCAACCAAGTAACATCTATTGGTATTGCACCTGGTGAGCATCTCCACCTGGAGCTGACTCCTCATAGGCGATGGGATGCTTCAACATATTGAGAACCAGAATTGGTCGATCTAAGCTTTCCTTGCAGAATCGGGGGCTACCGTGAAGCAGATCAGGATACGACCTGTGGTTATGGAACAAGCCCCACAGACCATTGGACATCTCTTGGTCCTGGCCACTGCTGGAGCAACAATTCCACAGACAAGGACCTTGCAGAATTCATTGAAGCAGCCACGTTTCCCATCTCTGGCTGGATCGTATTTGAGAACTGTGCACCGTATTTGGACACGATAAGAGAAGAAGAAGACCTAAATTGATAACTCATCACTGTCAAATTTTGAAATTGATATCAGCATTTTAAACATGGTCTGGTACATCTGGATGGAACAGGGTATGTGCTCAAATAGGAATAACGGGATGGAGCTGTTCCACAGGAGACTAACGTCAGGATCGCGCCCCCACCCCCCCCCCCCCCCCCCCCCCCGCTTCTGTCCCGAAAGTGAATGAAAAGTGGGAAATAAATACTACAAGGCACTGATGATGAGCTGGAACGATTGAAGATGGCCCGTGGCTCTCCATCCCCTCCTCAACTCCAACCCAAAAAGAAAAAGGAAAAAAAAAACACCACCCAACACACCACAAAAAATAAGAAACATTCCCAATTCGAAAGAGAGGACAAATTCATCGGTGACACCCTTTCATCAAATAAATAAACATGCCGTTTATCATGACTGAAACCCTATTGATCGACATAAGTACGTACATGCTGTCTTGTGTATCTAACTCTGACTACAGATGACTTCATGGTTTTTTCATGAGATAATTATTTCGGCCTTGAACAATTCGGTCTTAAGAGGGAACGCTGGTGTGAAAGAAGATATAATCTACCGGGAGGCCCATAGTCCGGCTCCATAGACGACAACAGAATAAAGCGTTAAACTATTGTTGCGTAAAGATTGCCTTATTCTTCACCGTTATAGGTGAACTATGAGTCTGGCGGACGATGAAAACTTCTACACAGCGGTCTGACATATTTCCTATACTTGCCTTCTTATGTACATGTTGGAAATGTCTAGGGGATACTGAATGGATTGCCTCACAAGGAAGTGCGTCATTATTACTTTATATCCCCAACATTCTTTTCGAAAATGACTACCCAACCGACGATCACCGCAAAAAACAAGGCAGGGGTCCCTCCGTGTTTTTGAAGTGCAAAATTACTCTCTAGCCGTATTCCTTTCATTATATCTTAATGTATCTCTTTTGTTTGATTGCCACTATTTTTTGCGAACACTTTATGTGCAGTACAGACAAATAAAGACACAATAGGAATCGTGTAGACATACCGTCTCCATGTTTAACGAGAGGATTATTTTGTATCGCATTGGACACTTGCCATGATTGTAACATCCCTTGAATCAAAAGAGATATAGTAACGAGACAACGTTAACCTACCGTGCACCACTAGGGGGTAGGACATGCCAACTTAACAGTAACAGTGAATTCAAATCGGCATCAACATCCGGCGTAATTTGAGTGCTAGTCTTTTTCAAAGACTTAACGGTAGGAGGGCGCTTTTACGCACATCGGACAAAGACTTGACTAAAGGCTATAGCTGGTCACGAATATTTAAACTAAATGACCGTTATTGAAAACTACACGGTTTTGCAGCGGGGTTAATCCACTAACCCCGACGGATTTTGAAGTTAACAATTTTTTCCCAAAAATTATCATGATATTACTAATATTTATTGAACGAAGGTTGAAGAGGTGATTTTGTAATGTCACTGGGACCGAGGCTGTCGTAGACAATGCACGTCGACTGAAGTAACTCTTTACTTCATGAAACAAACAACGAATGAAGTCATTGTTTACTTCATGAAATAAACATGGCCAGAATACACTGTTTCCTTCAATCAAATAACGTGACTGAAGTAACTATATACTTCATGGTGAAAGCTGTAACCAAATTATAAATTACATATACAAAAGTATTTAGAGACTGAAGTACTTGTTATGAAAAATATGTGGCCCACTTTTTTACAAACCCAGTCGCAGTGACAATCGCCCCCTTTTGAAATAGAGGTTATTGTGAATACCAGTTACTCACATAAGAAATTAGCACTCTAGTCTTTTGTCTACATATAGCACAGGCCACTGTTACCATTCCAGTCTTTTGTCTACATAAAGCGCAGATTACTGTTAACATTCCAGTCTTTTGTCTACATAAAGCACAGGTCACCACTGTGCAGGTCACTGTTAGCATTCCAGTCTTTTGTCTACATAAATCACAGGTCACTGTTAGCATTCCAGTCTTTTGTCTACATAAATCACAGGTCACTGTTAGCATTCCAGTCTTTTGTCTACATATAGCACATGTGACTGTTACCATTCCAGTCTTTTGTCTACATATAGCACAGGCCACTGTTACCATTCCAGTCTTGTGTCTACATATAGCACAGGTTACTGTTAGCATTCCAGTCTTTTGTCAACATAAAGCACAGGTCACTGTTAGCATTCCAGTCTTTTGTCTACATAAAGCACAGGTCACTGTTAGCATTCCAGTCTTTTGTCTACATATAGCACATGTGACTGTTAGCATTCCAGTCTTTTGTCTACATATAGCACAGGTTACTTTTAGCATTCCAGTCTTTTGTCAACATAAAGCACAGGTCACTGTTAGCATTCCAGTCTTTTATCTACATAATAGCGCAGGTAACTGTTAGCATTCCAGTCTTTTGTCTACATAAAGCACAGGTCACTGTAAGCATTCCATTTTTTATGTCTACATAAAATAAAGCCGAGGTAACTGTTAGCATTCCAATCTTTCTATTACTTTACAAAATACAAATGCTTAAACGCAAAGAATACCTTCAGAGATGTGGGATACAGCATTTTTTAGCTTTTTTTACAGACTTGAAATCCATCACTTTGCTAGTGGGATTAATCTATAAAGGCAACTACAGTCATACTTTCTTGGTCAAATAATTTGACCCAGAAACATCACCACAAAGACAGATTTCACATAACGGGTATCCCCAAAAAATACAGCAAGTAAACTTGCGTGATTCCCCTGGCAGGCTGGCAAGATAGCAGTATGGAACATGACCTCAGATGACCTTTGACATCATCCACATATGAAGGAATCCCTCTTGCACCTTAACCCCGGTCTGGTTTAAATCGGACTTTTGAAGAAGACCTGAAAAACGAAAACCTAACCAAACTGGAACACACATACATACGGACATGCGCGCGCTCGCAAAATCCGGCTACTGCTTTTCAAGCCAGGGGATAAAATTTGAAAATTCGAATTTTTGGCACAGTCAGCTCTCTATCGAACATATCCCCATGTAAAATGATAAGCTGAGAAACATTTCTTTGATACAAAAATTGGGTGAAATTCTAATTTACTCTAGGAGCAAATACTCAATTCAGCCTATGTTTTATATTGAATCAAAATCGCCTTTTGTTTTCACTTTCAGGCATTTTGTAACTAAATACAAAGATAAGAAATCTATTGGGGATCTTATCGATATGAATCACTACATATGACACAGTATAAGGATGGCCAAAAATATCTTTGGTGCTCATTTAAGGTTTTAAGTCGGAGAAAACTCATAGACTAGATCTTTTCTATACTTGATTTAGATAAACTTCAAATGTTCATTACCCTGGTAATCGACTCATGTAACACGTGGGCTCTTACAATTTACGTATATCATCATGTTTGGTTTCACTCCAGTGAATCAACCTTTCAAATTTTGCTATCAAATTTAATTGTCATTTATCCAAACTGCTTCCATAATCTGTTTACGGTATAGCTAGATATTTAATAGAATAGTATAGTGATGTTCTACTTTAAAGGTATAAAATTATCACCAATCGATGTCGAGTGATTAAACTCGCCTTTGACCCCTTGGTAGCGGTGATTATTTTCGGGAATTGACAGTATTCAGAGCGTAAGTATTAAACAACGTATGAGAAAGATGTTAAAACTTAACTAGAATGTGTGTTGTTTATATCTTCTGTATTGCGGGGCCGTATTTAAGAGCGTATATCAGAGCGTAAGTATTAAACAACGTATGAGAAAGATGTTAAAACTTAACTAGAATGTGTGTTGTTTATATCTTCTGTATTGCGGGGCCGTATTTAAAAGTGAGTGTTCAGCTCTGCTTGCAATGATGAATGATTCAGACGAATTCAGAATTAGTGCTGTATCTAGTGGAATTAGGCTGGCAAGTCAAGTGGTCATAGATGGAAGGTATAGGTACGTATACGATCATCGTGGATTCCAAAGGATAAGTTAGTGTCCACAGTCCACGTCTAATCCACATTGCAGCCTTACTTTCCAACAAAAGGAGACCTGGTTAGAAATCGTTCACGTCGAGGATCTGTGTGTTGGGAAAAGTCTTGCTGTTTGGTAAGTGCAACGATAATACACAAATCAGAGGGGTTTTATCGAAAGTAAACAGACAATAACCCAGGTCCAAGGGGCGAAGTTCCGGGTACCGTTTGGATTTTTGAGTACCACTGACAAAGTAACATTACCAAAAAACGTTTCTAGGTAACTTTCATTTTATTTAGATTTCCAGTGGGCAAGCGTCCTCAAGGCCGCCCTAATAACCCAAAAATGGCCACTGATATATATGTCAAAGTGATTACCAATTATGCTTTATTATACAGGGTGTCCCAAAATAAATACAATCCTCGCAGTTGGTGCTATCATTTCAAAATTACTGAGAATTATTCAAATTTTATAGCAGATTCTGAATGTCGAACTAGTTTCGTACATCCTGGCCAATTTTTGTCTGATACGGTTCACTAGTTTTGATAACAAAGGCTATTATGTAACCCGCTGTCAAATTACCCCGTTCCAAGTTTGCCTTTAGCTCGTTAAAGCAGGTTATCTTGAAATGTGATAAAATGTTCATGTACTAATCCTGATTTTAAAAGTACAAGTATTAAAATGTTGTCGTATTGTTTATTCGCTGTCTTTTATCGTCTGTTACAATATTTGCTCTACTCATATTTAGAACAGTGTAACTTAGCGACTGCCAAAAATTAACTTGTTTATCTCCTGTTGTTGACAAATCTGTGTGAATATGCAAATGCAGTGGAGGGATTAAATACCGATGTGAATAGAAATGGTTGGGTGCTATATTTCAAATTATTTTAGAAATGTTAATGTTGCAGATATTTGGTATAAAGCTATTCTATTCTCACCTACAGTTCAATTTCAATCTGATTGGCCTTTCACGATTTTTAAGAACAAGGCAATTACGTAAGTAAGCACAATTTAAAGCCGTTCCAAGTTTAACTGATGAACACCCAATCAAGAATGCTTAAAGTAGGTAGGGGTTTTTATCTCTCTCTCCCACCCCGTCTCTTTACCTAAACACAATTCAGATGAAATTGAACGGTTGGTGGAGAAAGAATGTAGAGAACCGTCTTGTGGGTCTCCCCTGTTAAGGCGTAGCGAAGCAAAGGAAAACGCGAAAGCGAAGCAGCGAACTTATCTCTACAACTCCAAAAACACGGTTTTCAATAAATCATTTCTGAAGTATTACCCATTATCATGCTAGACCTCAGCCAGGCCTTTTCTAAGGTTGCCTTGGACTCTAGTGTCAGTGAATGTGGAGGGGTTTTCCAGTGCAAAAAGTACCATCATTGCTGATTTTGTGTAACAATTCTCCATGCGGATGCCTAGTCTGCATGGAAACCACAGATGGGAATCAAGAACCACCGCCAACATTACCAGGAAGGTCCTTGCCAACGAGAGCACCACATCGACCAAACGGAAGTGTTATATTTGTGAGAACAGACCTGAACGTAACGCAACCTCAATGTCTGATGATCAACATCGAAGTCCTTACCATTGAGATTAGTTCTGTCATCAGTTATCTGTTTACAAACCTCCATCCAGAGACTTCGAGCACCTCAGCTCAACCTGGGAATTACACCAAACTCACTTCTTCATTGGCGCTTTCAAAGCCATGTTACCCAATGGGGCTACAATGAAACTAACAAGACGGACAAGCTGTCGAAGAATGCATAGACAGTCAACATTTAAGTCTCCTTACCGACTCTAAGGCTGCCGAACATCATTTCATAGTGCCGTGGAAGAGAGCGGTTATAACCATGACTAGCTATGTTAGCAAAAACATCTTAACTTCTTTGTAGCAAGTTGTCTGGATCCTGTCCACAAAACTCACATCGCCCACTCGGGATCCAGTCAATGCTGCAGTCGTTAAGACCAAACAAAGTGCCTTTTTAAGCGCCGCTTTAACTACAAGAAAGCAGACTGGCAAAGGATTCACTGATGACCTGGTTCAGAAAAAAAACGTGAAGAGGATTGCTCCAAAGCCCCATAACTATTGACAATTGCCAACTAGTGAACAAGAATGCACGGAGATCATACCACGAGGCTCCCCTGTAGGACGGAATATATACCAGGGACTTTCCAAGGAATGTGCTAAGAATATCAAGAGTATATCACCATGTTTGAGGCTGATCCTTTTCGGCTGAAACACTGCTAAAGGTGAGGAAATTTCGGAGAGGGAGATCTCCCAGGAAAGATCAAATCCTGGCACACTTTAATTGAATCCCACCGATATGACCCATAACAGCAAGAAAAGAAAGCATGTCTACCATCCGAACGCTCCGAGGGGATCCAACCGAACCTCACAGCAGCCAAATTTACACCCAACCACGTTGCCCACCAACTGCTTTTTTAAATGGAAAGTGCAGCAAGAAAACCCCAAGAAGATCAAACTAAAACAGAAGAGGTATAGTGGTGACCATGTTTCACTCGCCCTTCAACATGGGCGAATGTGGAGAATCCGGTATTGCTACACTTCAACCAGGAAAAAGCAGTAGGCTTGACAACATCTCTAATGAGCAACTAAAAATCTTGGCCCAGGTAGCAAAGAATGGCTCTTGAGCTCTTACCAATTGCTGTGCCGTTATTTCCCACAGGTTCCAAAGCATCGGGAGGAAAAGCCAAATTTAATGGCACTCCTAAAGCATGGGAAAGAACCATCCAATCCCAAGAGTACAGGGACCTATATCACTCCTAGCCATACCTACAAGCTTTTGAAACGACTTCAGCTCAATTGTATCGCACCTGTGATGAGACGAAACAACCATCATACCAAAACAAGCAGGTTTCCGGCCGGCAAATCAACAAAAGCCAATAATCAACCTAAATCCAACACATGAGGATGGGTTTTTCGAGAAGGGTATGGTAACGGAGCTGTGTTCGTCGACTCCTCCGCAGCATACGACACTGTTAATCACAGATTGCTACTCCATAAGATCTGGAGAAATTACCAAAAAGAACATCCGCTTTTGAATGAGTATTCCGTGGATTGCTGGCTAAAAGGATGTTCTGTGTTCAGCTAGGAGCGGAAAAGAGAGAGCCGATGGCGTAGGCTCAGAATGGTCTACCACACGGGAGTGTGCTTGCACCTCTTCTGTTCAACAGATATAAACCAACGACCCAACTAGGAGTGCAGGAACCTGTGTTTTATTATTGCGACGATCTTGGAATTACCGAACAAGATGCCGACTTCAAGTGTTGAAGAGAGACTCTCCAAAAAACTTTGGAGGGATGAACTCACTCCTATTATGAGGACAACACTACGTTGCAAATCCATCTAAGACACAGGTGGTGCTTTCAATTACGCAACCGTGGAAGCCAAACGTCGCTTTTTAAAGTAATGGTATGAACTCCCCTGGAGCACTGTGATAACCCTGTTACCTAGGAGTCACCTTGGACCGCAATCTCCTCTTATAAGGACCACATTGAGAAGGACCGAAGAGTACCACAGTATGTTAGCCCAATAACATCTCTTGAACAAACTCACTGCCACAAGATGGGGTGCTCGCCCATTACCCTAGAGATCGACGGCACTTGCCCTGTGCTACTCATGTGCGAGTATGCATGCCCTGTATGGGACAAAGATCAACCATTGCCAAGAAGCTTGATCAGGCGTTAAATACCTCCTGCCGGCTCATCACACGATGCCTCCGTCCAACACAACGGAAAACTTGTACATCCTAGCAGCAATTGCTCAACCAGACATCCGTCATTGCGTAGCGAGCATGCAAAGAGCGTACGCTGCCAACGTATACCAATGTGAGCACACCTATGTCTGGACAGATCCTGCTGCCAACCGCCTTAACTTAAATCTAGAGAGGTTTCTTTCAAGCAAGTCCAGTCCTTTGAAACAGTCTCTAGGAGGTAAAGAGAGTCGCCTTGTGGGAAAGAAAGACTTGCCCATCCACACAAAGTAACATCTATCGTTATTGAACCTTGTGAGCATTTCCCACCTGGAGCTGACCTCAGGGCTGAATGGCGTGCCTCAATAGATTGAGAACCAGAACTGTCCGATATAAGGTAGCCTTGCAGAAGTGGGGGTATCTGGAAGCAGATCAAGACATTACCTGTGGTTGTGGAACAGCCCACAGGACAAAAAAAAATGGAAAACCTTTGGTCTGCCCACGCGGAGTAGCAGCACCAATGCACAAACAAGGACCTTGCGAATTCAGTGAAGCAGACAGACTGTGGTACCATCTCTGGCTGGATCATATTTGAGAAAACTACAGTGTTTGGACCACCACCCAACATAAGAAGAAGACAGACCTAACCACTTAAGTTTTGGTTTCAATTAACCCAGCACAATTAAACATTTAAAGCCCAACCGTGACTTTGACAAATAGGGAAATGTTCTCTGTTCACAAGGTCATCTGGACATTGCGTTGATGACTCAAGTTGATTTTCAGTGGATATGTGTGTGTGTTTGTCGTTCTATCAAATGGTCCCATTAATTATATCCGTAGGAAGTCTTCAACATCCATTCATTACCATTTCAATTCATTTGGTATTTGTATTTAATCATTTGTATTTGATCACTACTCTGCAATTTGCAAATATTCACGCGGATTTGTCAGACACACTGTTTGCCAAGTTACTATTCCCAATATGAGTAGAGGAAATTACTGCACAGACGATAAAAGACCTTGCGATTTAAAACAATAAGGAAAATTATTTTAGTATTAAAAAAAAACAAGACAGGGTTAGTATAATCAAGAAGATGTGTTGTGTGAACAAGACCTTTTAGGAACTTTTGAAAGGTGAGCCTGCTTCAACGATATAAGGCAAACTTGGAATGAGGGGTTAAAATGAGCAACGGGTTAAATAAGCCTTTGTTTTCAAAATAGTGAACCGTATCAGACAAAAATCGGACAGGATGTACGAAACTAGTTCGGAATTCCGAATCTGTCTATTAAAAATTTGAAACGTAATCTCAGTAATGTTGAAATTATGCACCAAAATTGTGGGATTGCATTTATTTGCGGACACTCTGTATCATAATGTCTGGATTTTGTTTTTTTATGGAACAAGTTAATAACGTCTTTTTGGTTAGGTCGTAGGATGGCACTTTGCTCTATACATTTTATTCCACACATTATCTTCATGAATCATCGTGATCATTCCGTGAGCAAATATCTGCGATTTTCTGTGCGCAATCTCCAGTGGAACGCATGAACCAGAGGTGTTTGCATCAAACCCCATAATGGCATTGCAATGTGCATATACTACACTGTAACATATGTCAGGGATGAATGATGAAAATTAAAAAGTGTTAGTAGTTTAAGGACCACAAACCTTATGCTCATCGTAAAAAATTCTAGTGCTAGAACTTTGTGGACTAAAATGAGTTGGTAAACAGAGGGTTTAACGGTCAGGGATTTATGTTGTTGGAATTGGATTTTTGGATCACTTAACATTATTGAGGTGAAATTTTAAAAAACTGGTGCCTTGGTGGGAATGGACTCCGAATACATCCTCTTGCTGCCCATGAGTCAGATTAATGGGGTCTTCAACTGCAGTCAGGTAGAAAAATATACAAAGATATAAGATGATGAACGAGGCCGGAGGCCGATTTTTTCCAAGCATATAACTATTTAAATTCTTCGTTCAAGTGAGCACCGTCCGGATTTGGAAGTTCAACTCCCGTTCTCACATGCTCACCAAATGCTCGCCTATCGTTACCTGAACTGGTGAAAAAATAAACCGCGTGTTGCTACATAAAGCCACGTCGATAGCAGATACCTTTAAGTTCTAAATCGACTTTAGACAAATAAAAGCCAATTTCAAATGTTGAAACATTTTATTTGCCAGGTTTTTTAACAGACCTTATCAGTAGGCATAGGCCTTGACTGTATGTAAAGTGTCTGCTTTGTATAAAAAAGGGCTTCACTATTCGAATTTGTCAGAGAACTTGGTGGCACCCTGGAAGTTTTTTGAAGGTATTCGGAGAAGGCCCATCCCAAAGAAATAGGCGCCGAAGTGTGAACGTGAAACATTATAGACTACATTGAGAATTCAAAATAGTAAGTGTTTCATTAATGCCTCAAGTATGTTATGTCCCCTCAAATTGTCTCGTGGCCTCATCGTAGCGTATTATTTCGCTGCCTTTCACTAGGTAATAAGTATTATAAGTTTGGCGTTGTCAAGATCATGAGCGTAAAATCACGTAGTGTGATGATGTATCCTCAAGTTGGGAAATGGAGGGTGGTCGCACGTTATAATCTTCCTCCTAGTTGACCTAAAACTTTCTTGAGCATTTGTAAGCACCTTCAAGCACCCACCCATTTTGTATGAACATTGAGGGGGCAAGTTTATCCCAGGTGGATATGATGCAGTGAAATTAGGAATTACAAAATGCACCTAAAAACAAGTATTCCACCACCTACAAAAAAACAACAAACAAGTATGTTTGTCTACGAATAAACAAGTATGTTTGCATTCTTGCTTACCTAAACACTTGAAACCAATATAATAAAGTTAGACCACCTTCTTCTTCTTGGTTATGAGGCAGAAGCCTAAAAAACCATGTTGTAAGCGTTGGAGCCAACTCATGTTGATTGTTGGGGGTTTTGAGAAATCTGTGTCACCGGTGGACGAAAAAGTAGGTGCTGGAACTCCTTGAGAATGTGATCCGCATTTAAACAATATATGTTTCGACACCTAGGGCACTCATTGGAATGTGATCTGGAGTAGACAATATATGTTTAGACACCTTAAACAATATATGTTGGGGAAAAGGGGACCCTATGTACGCGTTTTCTTGTTCACGCCATCATATCCACCTTTAAATACAGGTGGCCCCGGACCAGAACTGCTTCCAATATGATTTTTGAAAATGTTTCGGATCCTAAGATTGGACTATACGGATCTTGTGTACACAGAAGAGAGTGCATCTTCAAAGCACTTGGGCCAGATTCGTCGTATATAGCTATAATGGCGTGGATTACCCGCGTCTATACACCGTAGGTTGAGGAGTAATTGTGATAAGAAGTGCTTATTCAAGGCACCAAACGTTGGCCCAGACGTTGACCCAAGCTGGGGACTCAAACTCACAACCTTTGGCGCGTGGGTCGGTCTCACTGCACTGGATTACACGTGCCCACGGTCCTAAAAGGGAGGTTAAAAGGGACACAAATGCATAGAAAAAATATTCAGGACATAATTAAATGAACCTTACTGAATTCACTCCACAAAATTGAAAACAATTCGGGTATTTAAATTTTGTAAAAAAAATGAAAGCGTAACTGAAATTATTTTCTGTGTCAGCTTTAATTTCTCAAGCCAAGGATGCAGACATACTGTCAGCTTTATCAAACTTGAAAAGCACGCCAGGCATCGGCTTGAGGACCATTGCTATGTATATGTGCTAATCCGGCTAATGGACCTTTCACTTGTCAGATCCATATCTTACTACAGGCCTGAAGACAATGTCTGAATCCGGTCTGAATGCTTGTGAGTGCGTCACAAAACATGTAGATACAGTATAAATTCTGCATGCAGGGAGGTCAAACACCTTGATTCTCCATTGTAGAAATTACCACGAAATCTTGCCATTTTTACTGTTTTTACGAAATAAAATCCAATTATGGTCAATTTTGGAGAAGTGATGTCAATAAGGGTAGGCCTACATTTCATTGTGTCTGAATCTTATGTTAAAGCAATCATAAAATATGATACATACAAGAAACAACATGTCGTTCATATTTTAAAAATTACTGCAAGTTAAAGGAGATCATCACGCTAGATTTGCTTATTGTTCTCGCTGGGTTGATGGGAGCGGCCATGTTGGCCAACAAATCAAGCAGGTGTGTGATGGAATGTTAGGAGTTTAGCGGATTATATAATGTGACAAAATCCCGGATATTGTAACATATAAAATATGAATTTACAAAATTTAAAAAAAGTGGGACTAAAAATGTCACCCGAAACGCTATTCAGCATGTAATGCTCGAGTAGAGCCATTCATTTTAGAGTCACTCAACAATCACTGTAATTCACCGCGTAAAATCAATTGGAACCTTGATGTGTACCTTGGAATGACACTATTTTGCTGTCTGGCCCCTAGCTGATCAGTGATGTGGGACAGGTGGGACTTCAATTGTTCTACTCAGTTCTACTCTTCATTGAGGATACTGTGGTAAACATTTACATTTCGAAGTGAGGAGACCCTCTCGTTATTTGTGTTGAGGTTAATCTTTATTGGAATATAATCAATGCAAAATGTGCGTCGATTCAAAGAGAGCGTTCATAACATAGCACTGTAGATACTCAAAAGTAAATACGTTTGTTTGACATCATCATGGGCAAACTATAGGACATGGACGTGGCATGGCACCCCGGGTTTTTTTTTTTGGAGATAGCAGCAAACGTCATCTAGGCAGTGAGATATTGGCAAACGGAGCGCCCATCAGTTCCCGAGCTCATCTGTTTTAATTAGCTAATTAATTTATTGTAACTCATCAATGTTAGAGATCGTTAATTATCAAACATATGGAGCTAAACATTGGCGTGTTATATGTCCTTTGAAAACTGAAAAATCCCCTGCGGGGAGCAAATATGCAAATGAGCTCAGAATGATCATGTAGTCAGGTAGAACTCAGTGACCGTAAAGTTTAGAGTATAGACACAAATGTTTTTGCTGAAAATGATAGATTAGGGTGGGTAGAATAAGAACGCCGGGTGCCACCTGGGCACCTTGAGCATTTTGAGGGAATCCAAGATGGCGTCGCCATTAAATGAAATTATCTATCAACCTATATTATCAAACTTATGGAGTTACTAGAAACATAGGATGCAATGAACAAGGGATGGCAAATTGTAACATTAACGGAAATATCAGTGATTCTGAATATGGAAAATGGTATGGTATGGGAAAGCTTAAGAAGTAGAACATATAAATCAAATAAGTGAAAATTGTCCCCATTTGTTGAGTAGTTTGCCCTTTTTTAATCCCCAACGCTTACTCGGAAACGATTCCGACAAATCCACAGCGCAGGCACTGGTGACTTCAAAGTGGTCAGTAGCCCGCACTAATTAGAAGAACACATACAATAATTTAGTAAGCAGAGGAATTGTTTCCTGGGGCGGGTCTACCATTTGTTTCAGAATTTAAAGCAATAGAAAAAACACGTTAGTCTAGGGGGCAGGGGGGTGGCACGGCAAGGAAGATAATGGGTGGTGATTAGAACCACAACGCGAATATATTTCCCAGGAATATAATATCTACCTAATAACTCAACAAACACGATAATCGACTATGTAACACTCCAACAATTATCAAGTGGTAGTCGTCTGCCGTATGCCCTCTGTCTTATCTGGGACCCTTTGCACGTCTATTAACACCCCGGAATCTTTATGCTCAGTGTGAGGGTAGTACATTGCGTAAAAGGTTGGCGCAGGTGGGTATTGCGGGGAATAAAGGGGGGGGTGGGGAATGGGGGGCGTCTAATGTGGTGGAGTAGGGAGGGGGGGACTTTCTGTCCATCCCATGCAGCCTCCATCCTAATTTCCACCCTATTTTATCGCCATACTTAAATCGTGCCGCCCCCTCATCTCCCTCACCTCTCCTTTATAATCACCAGATTCCTCTCCCCGTCCATTCATTACATCCCGCAGAGGCTTTGTAATATATCACAATTTCAAGTACCATTTGATAATAATTAGAATGTCATGTTGTTGGTTTTGTCAGAAAATACTACAATTCGATTGGTTAATTTTACAACATATAACAAAAACCGGGAAAGTTGGGGTACATTACACTTTGGGAAATCCACACTGGCGGTACTAAAAGCAGTTGGCAAGCGACCTTACCGATTTCTCCTTATAATCTTTACCATAAAATCTCACATCAAAATGTCTGTTGATTAGGATTCGATGGGTTAGAAAGTTTGATCTTTCATATGCAAATGAACGCACGTACACTTCCCTCTCTTAGAATTACAAACCTCATCAATAACCTACTGTGACTTTCAGCTAAAGCCCACGGACCCTAGGTTCCGCGGAGGAGGGACGAAAAACATCGCCCGGTTTCGTTTATTCGTAGGGTGCTCCAAAAAAAAGCTTAGCTGAATCATCACGCAAAAGCTCTTACTCATCACGCAGCCATTTAAGCAAGGCAAGAGGGTGAGACATAACAGAGAGCTTCAGCCAACAATAAGCACCAAACGCATAGATCAGCCAATAGCAAAGCTGAAGGAGCAAGACCATACAGACGAAAGACAGATAATTGAAAACTGATAGCCAGGCCAAGAGAGAAGAGAGAAGCGCAATGCAAAACAAATAAGAGCAAACAAGGGATAAAAGGCAACCCTTGTAGGGGGGGGTGGTGGAATGAAGCGGTAACTACGGGCGGGTGGTGGAAAATGGATTAGGTTTGGTCGGGAATTTCGTGATGTAGTGGACGAGGAGTTTATGAAGTGTAATATTGTAAGTCAAACACTGTAGGCTTGACAAAATCTTGACATATTTCCTTTTTAAATCATATTCACATTCAAAATGGAAGGCCAATCCAAATATTTTTAAATAAATATTTGCCCATATAACAAACAGCAAATACCTGCGATTAAAAATAGACGAGAAGTACTTCGGTGATTGGTAGACAAAATTAAATTTTATTCTGATACTTTTCAATTGTACATGGACGTCAATTCAATATGGCAGGCAACACGGGAAACATCTTCAAAAAATACTTGGCACACCTTTCTAAGCATAAAATCGAATCAATTGTGCAATGACATTACAAATGTACCTTGTATTTCAGAACCAATGTACAACCTCATTTCAATTGGTTTAACTGCGCCAAAATCGAAATAAAATTATGGTGCAAAGTTGTCAATAAATACACTAGGAATTACATTTTCACATATATGCCACTCAATTTATAATTTGACGCATTTTTATTTATCGGATTTACGGCTCTCACTTGGTTTGATCAAGGTCTTTCTAAGTTTTCATTGACACAATAATTATAATGAGGTTCATATGACATTTGCGTTAATTTTTTGAAAGATATTCACGTTTTGGCTGCAATATTGAGTGCGACGTCATGTTACAACATTTAGAAGTATCAGAAATACATTATTTGTTTCTTTTAACAACATAATCTAAGAATTTCATGTTTATTTTATCGCAGGTATTGATGGTATATGACATATTTAAAATTATTAGATTGGGTTCCATTTTAAATTTGCGGTATGACTAATGTACAAGTACAGGCGTTGTAATTGTGGTCCTATATGTATCTCTAGTAATCATAGTTGTGATAAGGTAGAGGGTTAAATGATAATATAAGTCTATGGTCGGGACGCCATCTTTGGATTTCTCAAAATGTAAAGGAGTTTGCGCCCGGGGAGCACCCGGCAGAGGTAGATTCTACAATCATTAGTCTGATCATTTCAGCAGCAAGGAGGAAAAGAGAAGACAGAAGAAAAAAATTGTTTGTACCATATCAATCTATACGGTCAGGCCCAAAGTTGGACCCATGGCTACCTGGTAGTGCAGTTTTAAATCCCGAGGGGGAGGATGTATCCCTCCTTGTTTGCAAATGAGGGAGTAACTCGTTAAGTCGATGTTTAACTGAGCATTGTGGAACTAAGACTGTTTTCCAATTTTAAATAATAAAAACTATACAATCAAAACTTTAAAACTTACAAAAAATCTAAACTGTAACATTTTGCCAGATATTTTGACTTTTATTTGTAGACAAGAGATCCTCGCTCAAATCCTAGATTTTATCCAGCCAATTTGAGGACCTGAGGGCGATATTGTCAGTTGACACAAAGGATTAAAAAGTCACTTGGGCCAGTTCCACGGTGAAGGTTCAAGAAACTAAAGGTATTAAGGCGTTCGCCTAAGTGTGGGCTTAAAAGCTTCAAACACAAAAGAATATTGTACCGATCAGAGTTGCATGATTACCATTCATGAACTAATTCAATATATTATTTTTCAGTGAAACCACCAGATTCTTTGTTGTGGTTGACATGATGGACTCCACTCTCACTTGCAGGGGGACAATAATCCTGAAACGCAGGAATTGGGGAAATTGACTGCTGAAACTAATTAATGTAACAGTCTACACGTCTGTTGCGGGACCAAATGTGTGGACACCGCTCTCTATGGCGGGACATACTCTCTCCCCATTCCCCACTTCCCCAAGATGCCAGGGGACTAGAACTGACGCGAGAAGAAAGTAGGGGTCTAACAAAGAGCAAGAAAGGAAAGATGGTTGGTGTTCAAAGGTCTCGGTAATTTTCACAAGGGTGTTTTTATGGTTCTACCTTATGCTGAAAACATGGAGTAAAGCTGAGACAAAAAGACTGTTTTGGAAGTTTGAATTTCCAAATGATACAGTAGTTATTAGCAAGTGCGACTATAAAGTGAAATTATGTTATATCACAAGAAGCTAGAATTTACCTTTTACCTTTATTTTAATTTTCTTGAAGGTGATTTTCAATGGAACTTTGTTGATATCAGAGTAGCCGAAATTGGCCCAACAGGTTTTTCAACTGTATCAAGAATTAGCCACAACTCCTGAACCCGACCCCCAAATTACAACAACAAAACT
The DNA here is from genome assembly GCA_023653785.1 of Ophioderma brevispina. Classification (NCBI taxonomy): domain Eukaryota; kingdom Metazoa; phylum Echinodermata; class Ophiuroidea; order Amphilepidida; family Ophiodermatidae; genus Ophioderma; species Ophioderma brevispina. The sequence goes on from JAMKCH010025909.1 coordinate 77,703, forward strand.
CTCAAGAGCTGGAACACTCCCTTAAAGAATTAGTAAAAACTCCCATGTTGAGAGGACTTAAATTTGCGCAAAAAAATAATCTTGATTGTAAGTTTGTTGGGACAGTCTTGTATAAAAGCATTCTGCGCCATTTGTATTGAAAATCAACCAGAAATGGCCACACTGGATATGCTCGAGCATAAGTTTCGTGTCCTAGATCTATGGTGCAAGTGAACGGAGTGCCTCTTGGGAGGAGGAATTGTGCTGAAGTGTATTAGCTCAAGGGGGCATCAAACTTATGTGTGTCTAGCACAGCTGAGTCCAAGCTGGGCTCGAATCACATACTCTGGCGTGTGGATGGTAGTCTGTGTACAGACCTGTAACTGCTTACTTATGGCAAGAAAACGACATAGGTACTATCAGCTAAAGGGACCAACTTGCTGACGAACCTGTCTTTTTTTTTTTTTTTTTTTTTATTCAAAACATTCTTTATTATGGTGTTTTGGAGGATTTTATTGTTTACTTGTTATTTTCAACATTTTATACCCCAAATTGAAGCGATTACTATGTTAAAGCAACCATAAAATCTGCTACATGCTGAAGAAGAAAGCAACGTGCCCTTTCATATTTTAAAAATACTGCAAGTTAAAACTTGCAAGATTCCCTTGCGAGGAGCAAATATGCAAATGAGCTCATTAAAATGCACAAAAAATGATGACACAGTGCATGGGTATTACATGCATGCACCACTACTCACATATACCAAGTGTAGTCATATTTGGACATTGAGATCTGGTAGAAGTTCACCTTTGTAGTAATGAGCCAATCAGAGCAAATATGCAAATAAGCTAATCAATATCTACAAAATAATGATGACACAGTGCATGGAATTATTTGCATGCACCACTACCCACATACCAAGTTTCGTTAAATTTGGACTTTGGGATCTGGTAGAAGCTCAGCTTTTTAGTAATGAGCCAATGCATAAAGCACCACTCACCTACAATACAAAGTTTCGTCAAATTTGGACGTTACGATCTGGTAGAAGTTCACCTTTGTAGTTTTGTAGTTTATGAGACAATCAGAGCAAATATGCAAATGAGCTCATTAATATGCAGAAATGCTGAAGACACAGTGCATGACATTACTTTCATCCACCACTACCCACATACCAAATTTCGTTAATTGGTATATTTGTAGAAATTCACCACGTTTTTAGTTCATTGAAAAGCAGAGAGAATATAATTTTTTTTTTTTTTTTTTTTATTTTTTTAAAACCGAGTCTTTGACAAAGACTAGTGAATGGGCGCTCAGACCACTGGAGCACACGTGCTCACGTGTCCTAAAAGGGCCGTTAAGAGATGCCGGAAGACCCTGCAAACATACGCCATCAATTAGATTTTTCTGATTAAATAGTCAGGTTTGGCTGATTCAAAATTCAAAACATTCTTTATTATGGTGTTTTGGAGGATTTTATTGTTTACTTGTTATTTTCAACATTTTATACCCCAAATTGAAGCGATTACTATGTTAAAGCAACCATAAAATTCTGCTACAGACTGAAAAAGAAAAGCAACGTGCCCTTGCATGTTTTAAAAATAATGCAAGTTAAAACTTGCATATTCCCTTGCGAGGAGACCCCAAATATGCAAATGAGCTCATTAAAATGCCCACAAAAAATGATGACACAGTGGACATGGGTATTAACATGCATGCCTCCACTACTCACATATATCCAAGTGTCGTCATTATTGGGACATTGAGATCTGGTAGAAGTTCACCTTTTTAGTAATGAGCCAATCAGAGCAAAATGCAAATAAGCTAATTCATATTACAAAATAATGATGACACAGTGCATGGGAATTATTTGCATGCACCACTACCCACATACCAAGTTTCGTTAAAATTTGGACTTGGGATCTGGTAGAAGCTACCCTTGTAGTAATGAGCCAATGCATAACCACCACTCACCTACATACAAAGTTTAGCAAATTGGGACGTTACGATCTGGTAGAAGTTCACCTTGTAGTTTGTAGTTTATGGGACAATCAGAGCAAATATGCAAATGCGCTCATTACTATGCGAAAGGCTGAAGAAACAGTGCATGACATTACTTGCATCCACCACTACCCACATAACCAAATTTCGTTAATGTTATTGGTAGAAATTCACCACGTTTTAGTTCATTGAAAAACAGAGAGAATGTATAAAGAATCTTGCCAGCTAGTATCCGAGGGAATAAGAGCAGAAAACTTGGTAAGAGAAAAGTTTGCAAGGTTTTATGGGGAATACGAGAGGGAAAAGACCCAAAAAAATACACAAAGGCAGACCGTTAACCTTGTCCTACAGGACGTGTCTTACCACAGAAGCAGTAGATTACTAAGGTCCGGTGGTGCAAGTGCCATCTGGGTAGGGGTCTGGTGTTTACAGGCGGAGACAGTGTTTAGACTCCAGAGTTTGCTATGACAAAATCCCCACTTCTGCTAAAGTGTCAGGGGGATAAACAAATATGCAATCTTTAGAATATGTTCTTTCTGTCTCCTTGAGCGAGTCCCGACCATTCAGACCGGGATTAATTAAAGTATCAATACTAGTCTGGTTATACCTCATAGCTAGAGTTTTAAATGAGGCCGTTCTGGAAGTTTGGGTGAGAAAGTTTGCCGGTAAGAAAGAGTGTTTACTATGTGATGTGACGATTGTTTTTTAAATGAATACCATCGGTTTTGTCTCGTTGTAAGAATTAAAAATGGTATAAGATTTGTCTAGGTTCAGACTTTAAGTTTTGGGTGTAGCCCTATTAAGGTTCAAGGTCAGCGACAGGTGGAAATTTAAATTCCTATTCGTCCTTCACATTTCCAACTTTTCCCAAACTCTGTAACAAGCGTTGGACTTCGCTGGGTGCAGCGAGTTGAGCTAGTTGGGGATACGGCTCTGAGAATAGGTGTGCGACCCGCCGTTTTTATTTGAAATTAATTCAAAAAGTGGAACCTGTAAGTAGCTTGCTAAAGTCGTCGAGATTTCGCGGTTTCTTAAGCCGCTCTTAATTTATATTGTTTCACCCCCACTTCCACGGAAAATTAATGTACCCAGGCAATAACAGGACAACATAAAGACAGCCCACCGAGAATTCAATTCCGTGATGCCAGTAAATGTAAGGTTATACATTTTCGAGGTCTTCGCTTCTTAAAACAGATGCAGTAATACTAGGTACAGCGCTCGGGCATGTACAAAACCTGGCCTATGAAAACATGGCCTTTGGCCCATTTGGCCTGAAATCAAAACCTACTGCTTGCCATATTTGTAGAAATTCACCACGTTTTTAGTTCATTGAAAAGCAGAGAGAATATAATTTTTTTTTTTTTTTTTTTTATTTTTTTAAAACCGAGTCTTTGACAAAGACTAGTGAATGGGCGCTCAGACCACTGGAGCACACGTGCTCACGTGTCCTAAAAGGGCCGTTAAGAGATGCCGGAAGACCCTGCAAACATACGCCATCAATTAGATTTTTCTGATTAAATAGTCAGGTTTGGCTGATTCAAAATTCAAAACATTCTTTATTATGGTGTTTTGGAGGATTTTATTGTTTACTTGTTATTTTCAACATTTTATACCCCAAATTGAAGCGATTACTATGTTAAAGCAACCATAAAATCTGCTACATCTGACACAGTGCATGACATTACTTTCATCCACCACTACCCACATACCAAATTTCGTTAATTGGTATATTTGTAGAAATTCACCACGTTTTTAGTTCATTGAAAAGCAGAGAGAATATAAAGATATACTTGCACAGCTAGTATTCCTGAGGAATAAGAGCAGAAAACTTGGTAAGAGAAAGTTTGCAAGGTTTTATGGGGAATACGAGAGGAAAAGCCCAAAAATACACAAAGCATGACCGTTAACCTTTGTCCTACAGACGTGTCTACCACAGAAGCAGTAGATACTAAGGTCCTGTGGTGCAAGTGTCATCTGGGTCAGAGGTCTGGCGGTTACAGGCGGAGACAGTGTTCTAGACTCCAGAGTTTGCTATGACAAAATCCCCCTTCTGCTAAAGTGTCAGGGGGATAAAACAAATATGCAATCTTTTCAGAATATTTTCTTTCTGTCTCCTTGAGCGAGTCCCGACCACACGCCTGAAACAAAGGGGTCAAATTAATTAAAGTAGCAATTACTAGTCTGTTTATACCTTCATAGTAGAGTCTCAAATGAGGCTCCAGTTCTGGAAGTTTGGGTGAGAAAGTTTGACGGTAAGAAAGAGTGTTTCTCTATAGGATGCTGATCGAATTGTTTTTTAAATGAATACCATGACCGTTTTTGTCTCGTTGTAAGAATTAAAAAATGGTATAATTTGTCTAGGTTCAGACTTTTAAGGTTTTGGGTGTAGCCCTATTAAGGTTCAAGGTCAGCTACAGGTGGCAATTTAAATTCCTATTCAGTCCTTTCACATTTCCAACGTATTTCCCAAACTCTGTAACAAGCGTTGGACTTCGCTGGGTGCAGCGAGTTTTAGCTAGTTTAAGGGATACGGCTCTGAGAATAGGTGTGCGACCCGCCGTTTTTATTTGAAATTAATTCAAAAAGTGGAACCTGTAAGTAGCTTGCTAAATCTTCGAAGATTTCGCTGTTTCTTCATGTCCGCTCTTAATTTAATATTGTTTCACCCACACTTCCACGTAAAATTAATGTACCAGGCCATAACAGGACAACATAACGACAGCACGAGAATTCAATTCCGTGATGCCAGTAAATGTAAGGTTATACATTTTCCGAGGTCTTCGCTTTCTTAAAACAGATGCAGTAATACTAGGTACAGCGCTCGGGCATGTACAAAACCTGGCCCATGAAAACATGGCCTTTGGCCCATTTGGCCTGAAATCAAAACCTACTGCTTGCCATATTTGTACACCATTTGTTAATTTTTGCTATTTTTTTTTCAATGTCTTTTATTCCTCTTTACAAAATGACAGCCTGCTGTGACAGATGGACCATTTCAAAATGCACTCTAGCTAGATTACTTGACAATTGATTGATGATGTAAATTAAACCCTGAATTCAACTATGCCTAGGCAGACTGATATTTTTGGAATGGAAACTGTATGTTTTCTAGAGTGTACTTGTGAGTTATCCACCTAAATTTTGTCATAGGTAAGGATCAATAAGTGAATCAGTTGTGTGTTTCATTGGCAATTACATTCATCTCTGATTATGTTAGCTGGTAGGCCTATAGCGGCGAACATATTGTATTTATGACAGTGCTACTATGCTTTAAATGCTTGAGCTGATGTAAATAAAACTTGGTCAGAAGAACTACTGACCCAAGTCTCATGGAGTGTTCATGGTTTCTGGTCTGTGATCATCTAGGCCGATTAAAGGGGCATTCTATGAAAATTTATAAATTTCTTTCTTTATAGCTGCAAATCTTAGGCTATCACAACACCAGATTCATTCACAAGATCGAAGTTCATATGCAGTGTTCACAGATTGGGTCCAAATGTCACAAATACTGTTACTGTATAATGTTAAAGGGGCATTCTCTGAATATGTAATAAATGCCTTTTGGCCTTTATACTATAACTCGGTACAAATCCTTACTGTAATTGTAACTCACCGGGAGCTGTTATATTGTAAATACTCCTACCAGCTCCAGTCACAATTGTTACTAGTCTCTTGGCCTTTTAACCCTCTCAGTCTTAATTGGCATCTATGGCTCCTACCATACTACCTTTGGGAAAAGGGTACAGGTTGGCTCATGCTTAAGCTCAAGAACCCCACAGCAGGTGTAAGAGAAAAGATAGTAGGGTATGTTTATAATAGGATTCTTGAGCTATCCTGTCACATACTTTAAGTCCCAAAGGCAGAGGTGCTACACAAACAACTTATCTTTTATTTCAGGCCAATTGGCCAATAGGCCAATGGGCCAGGCCATGGTTTGTACATGCCCGGTACAGCGATTGTATTGCCTTCTCGTGTACAAGAAAATAACGCCATGTTTGCGTGACATCCTGTTTTTTTTTTTTTTTTTTTTTACTAGTCTCTTGGCCTTTTAACCCTCTCAGTCTTAATTGGCATCTATGGCTCCTACCATACTACCTTTGGGAAAAGGGTACAGGTTAGCTCATGCTTAAGCTCAAGAAACCCACAGCAGGTGTAAGAGAAAAGATAGTAGGGTATGTTTATAATAGGATTCTTGAGCTATCCTGTCACATATAGCCCAGGAGCTAGCAGACATTTGTAACACATCTCAAGTACAAAAGGTTTGAGTGATTAAATATGTAGACAGACTGACAGGAACCCCTGAAACATAATTCTTAAGTGCAGCAAATGGTGCCTTAAGGAGAGGGGGCCAAGACAAAGTTTGTACAGTGGTCAAATTTTTAAATTGATTCAATCATGTTGAAAAGTATACCATGTCATTTGTCTAACCATAAGGAGTCAGGAAATGTATAGTTTGTACTATCCACAACGTTAAGTTTAAGAGTTATAGGCTAAAAACAGCAAAAATCAATAAAAAGGGTCAATTTCATTTGTACAGGGGTCAAATTTTTAAGTTGCTCCGATTTGGATAAAAAATGGTGCAAATTATTGGTGGAGCTCATAGGATCAAAATAAGGAATAGTTTTGATTGTCTCAAATGCTTGCTTAAGAAAGTATTGGGAAAACAAGGTCAAGGCCCATTGAATGCAATGGACGTTGACCTTCTGTGCCCCCTACATCGGTAACTAAGCATTTTAGACAGTCAAAACTATTCCTTATTTTTATCTTATGAACTCCATCAATAATTTGCACCATTTTTTATCTAAATCGGAGCAACTTTAAAATTTGACCCCTGTACAACTGAAATTGACCCTTTTTATTGATTTTTGCTGTTTTTAGCCTATAACTCTTAAACTTTACATTGTAGATAGTGCGAACTATACCTTTCCTGAATCCTTGTGGTTAGACAAATAACATGGTATACTTTTCAACATGATTACATCAATTTAAAAATTTGACCCCTGTACAAACTTTGTCTTGGCCCCCTCTCCTTAAGGCACCATTTGCTGCACTTAAGAATCACGTTTTAGGGGTCCCTGTCAGTCTGTCAACATATTTAATCACTCAAACCTTTTGTACTTGAGATGTGTTACAAATGTCTGTTAGCTCCCGGGTTAATACTTTAAGTCCCAAAGGCAGAGGTGCTACACAAATAACTTATCTTTTATTTCAGGCCAATTGGCCAATAGGCCAATGGGCCAGGCCATGTTTTGTACATGCCCGGTACAGCGATTGTATTGCCTTCTCGTGTACAAGAAAATAACGCCATGTTTGCGTGACATCCTGCATGGTAGACTGAATTCAGCCTACTCATCCATGGCTTTATCAGTGTTTGTATAAACAATTGCCTTCAGTTCTTTTTTGCCGCCTGGCTACTGACCTTTCGCGACTTGAACAGGGTGCCCTTTGATTAGTTTGTTCAACGATTGCTCGTTATCTGTAGCACCCCCGGATTATGTGGAAGCATCTATATATGTTGCTGATGCAATTTAAAGTTAATAGGACTACTTATATATGCCCCATATTAAAACAACACCCTGGGACCACACCACTAGACTGACCGGAACAGACCTCTTATAATTATTATACCATGAGCAAGTGCACAGGTTCCAGTCCAAGAAGACGTTATTTATACAATTTGGAGCAGTTACTTGGCACAAAGCTCTTATGTCACAATCACTAGCGATTCCTTACACATTTTGCTAGGAAGCAAATACTAATTTTTTTTTAACTTTGCGCCATGCACAACGATCGACATCCATTCTCTAATCATAATGTGAAAGACATTCACGCCATACATCGCGCACTGTGCGCAACTACCAAAAAAGCCGCTTTTTATCAGCAGCGTTCATCTGGTATACCACTTCTTGCTCTGGCGTATATCAACTCCTTACTCTATCATGGTATACTACTCTGTCGTATATCAACTCCTTACTCTATCATGGTATACTACTCTGTCGTATATCAACTCCTTACTCTATCATGGTATACTACTCTGTCGTATATCAACTCCTTACTCTATCATGGTATACTACTCTGTCGTATATCAACTCCTTACTCTATCATGGTATACTACTCTGTCGTATATCAACTCCTTACTCTATCATGGTATACTACTCTGTCGTATCAAAGGAATTTTGTCATTCCTCTCCGTTTTACTTTTTTATCATTCCTTTCCATTTGCCACTGCTTTATCTTTTGAAGATCATGTTACATCATATATCCCAAACGTCCTTAACTGCATCTTTTGCACTTTTCAAAAAGTGCAAAAAAATAAGGCTTACTGTATTTTGCGAAATGAAACGAAACAGAACTCCCATTGGATTACACGCTTTATTCCGTCATGCATGCATACCCTGCATAACGGAATAAAGCGTGTAATCCAACGGGAGTTCTGCTTCGTTTCGTTTCGCAAAATACAGTAAGCCAAAAATAACGCAACCCTTTTTTTGCGGCGATCGTCAGGTTGGTAGTAATTTTTTGGGTGTGTCCTTGGTGTAAGTAATTCATTTCAATAGTTAGACTAGAGTAAAGACTCTTTTACGGAATAAAGCTGTACAATTCTTGTAATCCTTTGATCCTTTTATAGAAGATTTCATGCTAGGCTAATTCCGTGCAGTCTTACATGACGGATGAACCATTTTTGACTGAATATCTCATTATACCAATTTTAAAATAATAATAATATAGAGCAGTTAACACCAACCGATGTCTGTAAACATGCTAATAGCCTGGTATCTTGGAAAAAGTCGGCCATTGGGCAATTGTATAGACCAGTTAACATCCTACGTCACTTCTTTTGTTGCATGTGAATCCATTCCTGCGAATCGTTATGGCTCATAGTACTGTATTAAAACTCTAAGATACAATTGCCCAGTGTGTAACAGTCAGGCCGACCTATTTCAAGATACCAGGCCCTAGCATGTTTACAAACATTGCTGTTAACTGGTCTATACACGTTGGAATGGTTCAGAACGATTCACAGGAATGCATTCACAAACAACAAGACGTCATCAGCACATACTCACAGCCATCGAAACGGTTCATTACCTGTTTCAACTATTCTGTGTGGAAAATATATTGCCTTATTAACCAGTCGGTGCCTTTGGCACGGCTGGTTCTTGTATCTGGACCAGAAGGTCATTTGAAGAAAAATATTCATTTTTTGTGTAAATCTAGAAAATCCTTCTCCCGCAATTCAAGAGCTATAAACACAAACATGGGTCACAAAGACCCCGAATCATGCTTCATATGGGGTGTACACAAATAGTGTTTCAAGGTCACCTGGGCAAAGTCTTGCGCCAGTATGAATGCCCTAACATTGGGTCTGCAAGAGCTAGAATTTCTTTGACTAATAATGTCTTGCATTCACTTCTGCATGCTTGATCTCATTACTGTACCGAAGGAAACGGGGTCTATTTGTTCTGATTTTCTCTTTTTCAGGTATTTGTTCATTGTGAACAGAACGGATCTTTGTGTCAAACAGATCTACAAGTTTGTGAACCGATATACCTTAAATAAATGTCCACATTTATATAATAATAATAATAACCAACATTTATAATGCGCTTTTGCCAGAGAATACAAAGCGCAGTGAAAAAAAAGACAACAAACAAGCAAAAGGAACACAAATGCAAAATGAACAACTTAAGCAAATAAATGAGTTTTCAAGAGTGACTTAAAGCTATCAACACTTGGTGCACTACGAATGCATATAGGAAGTGTGTTCCTTTATATAGCGCCTTTCATTTACATTTATTCTGCTGCCTCTAGAATATGTCAGCTGCCATACAAATGCCCAATAGTCATACCTTTGGGCAGCGCTCAATGGACTATATTCCTAACAGGTAACATTTTGCACCTGGGTGGAGAGAGGCAAGCGAGGTAAAGTGCCCTGCCCAAGTGTACAACACATTGGCCTCAGCGGGACTCGAACCCAGGACCTTTGGGTCATGAGATGGACGTTGTATCCACTGGACCACATGTACCTTGATGAATGTCTTTAGCCCTTTGGACCCTGGCCAGTTCTGTATACCATGTAACACATAAGTCAGCGGCTTTTGAGGTTGCCTTCCAAATGTTGCAGGTGAAACACCAACACCTTGTTTCGTCTCATTTAAATCCATTGTTCATGCTATATCATTCTGATGTGCCCAGGAAAATGCAGATTGTACCAGAAATTGACAGATAGTAAGTTTAAGTTTATTCAATTCATCACAGCTTGTAATTACGGGCTTTAAAGGATTTATTTAACACGGATTGCTTCTGTTTATATAACAGCGCAACATGAAGTGATCAGACACAAGAATATTATGGACCTCACAATTACAAATTAGCTTTTCCTCAGATCTTTCAAGTACAGGGTTCAGAGTATGACCAATCCCGGTGAGTGGGGCCATATAGGCCTACATATTAGCAGAACCCTGCGGACTCAGACGATGTAACAGAGCGATTAACACGGGGCTTAACATCAGACTTTTCAGGCTCGTCAACATGTATGTTAAAATCCCCAACCATCACAACTTTATTAGGAAGGAGGGAAATTTAACCAACAGACTCGTCCAACTCTTTTAGAAAAAGTTGTGTTTGTAGGCCATCTTTTGAGAGGCGTATGGTCTATAAACAATCACATATTGAATACCACTTACCTGGTTTAAAACACTTCCATGTTCAAATGTATGAGTATTAATACCAGTTTTAACAACAAAAGTTTAGAGCGTCTTTTGAAATGTTGCCTATTCCACCATAGTAATCTGTGGCTCTCAGAAAATTGAAGAAAGAGTATGGTGGCGGTGTACTTTCTCCTATAACAACATAATCATTGTCATTTATCCAGGTTTCTGTTCAGAACATGACATCAATGGCATTGTGTACTATGTAATCTGACAGGAATACAGTTTTTCATAGAATGAGCATTCCAAACGCACAATATGGCTTATTTGGAGTCGTTTAACACTCCTTTTTTCTTTGTGACGCCATCGCTTTCTCAGCTTTTATCTTACGTTTATCATTTAGGCAATTGGACAAAGGTGGTTTATGATGGTTACCGACATGGTTGGCGCAGTAGATTTAGAGAGTCCAATGTTTGGCATGTTTCTGTTGTCAGAGGACATTCACTGTATATAGTATTAAGACCATGAAGAAATACAATAGAATAGTCTAATAATGTGATGTGATTCCGTCTTATTTTGTAGGCAACGATGTGCAGATTGGCAAGCACTCTCTTCTTGGCCATCTTCCTTAGTGTTTCTACCCGAGGATGCATCCGCAGTTGCAATACGAGGGACACAGATGATGCCCAGAATCAAGATTTCGCACCGAATGCGCTAACCTTGGAAGAGATTGAGATCTTCAGAAAAGTTTTTCTTACCAAGATGGGGTTGGAAAGACCACCGACAAGAGAAGAACTCGCGCACAACGCAGTGTTCTTACGGATGCCGCTAGAAACGCTGGAATTTACGAACGGAAGTCGCGGGATACCTCGAGCAACTCTCATATTGACAGGAACACCACGCAAATTGTCAGATTTACCGGAAAGGGTTAGTTTCAAAAGGGCAGTTGATCACTGACCTCTATGTAATAGATAAAGGAAGCACACCGTTATGAAAATAATGGTGTTTTGATAAGGTCTGATGAGCCTGTTAGACTCCGACAAGCGGCGATCCTTTAGGCGAGCCGCTAGGTCGGAGTCTAACAGGCAAGCCAGACCTTATCAAAACTCCATTATTTTTAATAACGGTGTGTTTTGAATTCTTTATCTTACATATACGTCGTGACAAGAACGAAAATCGATTTTATATAATTATTCAGTAAAATGAGAATATATTTCGTTTTTTTATAAATAACTTGAAGCAGCGTTACGTTTTTATTTCTTAATTAAAATACCAATTGAGCTCTTATGTTCACTTGTGCAGGAGTCTAACACCAAGGTCTAGTCGAAAATAGGGTTAGTCTTCTGGAGAGATAATCTTATTGTAGAGGAAAGCCTGATCTGATTTAGATGGTCCCGTCTGTTGAGAAGATTATCCTATTGACTGGTTAAGCCGTGTCTAATACTGGAATGTGTCTATCTTGTCCACCAACATGGCTGGCCATTGAATACGGTCTATGACTCCTATTATACCTTCTGCTTCCTTATTGCAATTGTGTCAAATTATTTAGTATGTGCGCCGTTTACGTTGAACGAAATTGAGTCTAACGTAGAACCTACGATTAATAAAGCGCGAAGTAATAATCGTCTGTTTTACAGATTGATAGATAACTCTCCTCTCCTCAATCCCAATGACAAACCGAGGAGACATGGGGAATGTTTGCGATTTTAGGACTAAATTTGAGTACAGAAATGTTTACAATATTTGACCCACAAACATGACAAGGTCCGATGTCAACCAATCAAACTAAATAAATATATTAAACAATGTTATCTGGAATAAGATAGCATTAATTGGGTCAATATTCGATTATTCTGTCGGTGATATGTGCTCGCAATTGTCAACTTTTTCTATACACTGTTTACATGTGTACGAGTTACACTTACAAAATTTAAGTGTGCGCCATGCATATTTGATCTCCTCTGCCCTGGTTATATGGGCGATTCCGCAAACAAATACCAAAATGATTCAGGAGCAAGTCATACTCTTCTAAAGATGAACATATTCTTGTCAACGTATAACCATGAAACAGAAAAACATTATGGAACTGTATTATCTCGAATAGACTATGGGACATGTCCTTCTATGTTGTTGCTTTGTTGTCCCCATCGGGGACTAGGGGAAAACCAAATGTAAATTCATACTAAATTATTACAATCATATAACCGTCTGCTCCCGCAAATAAAACTTGCACGTTTTCTTGAAAATTAATTAAATGTCACCTCAATTTCCTTTCCCTAATATCAGTGACCAATGGATACGCATAGACTTCAGCAAACAATGGAGCTAAAGATATTCAACAATCGGGCCGGTACGCGGTGGAGAAAAACACTTCAGATACATTTTCATCTGGGCGTGAGAGGCCATTGCTATGTTTTCTCGCGTTTGAAAATATTTCAAGTGTTATCACCTCTCCGATTTAAACTGAGCCCAAACTGAGTATGTTTTTCAAGACGTAAGCACAAAATACTTATTCTCGTTCACAAATAAATAAATCTTGAGCTTCTTTAGTCAAGATTCAAGATTCAATTTAGTCCGTGTTTAATTAACTTTGGCCGTATTTTTCTATATTTGTTCGAAAAGGAAGAAAGACAAACAAAAATCATGAAGGAAAAGTTGCTGGGCACGCTTTGACCTAACGACTTTGTGCAAAATCAAAATTTGTAACCTATTGCTTAACTTCATTTCTATTGTATTTACCGCATTTTCAGAAGAAAACTTAGTGTCAACGACCTATATTATAATGTAAACTGGATAGTTATTGTGAAAGAGGCCGGGTATTTTGTTACTCAACCCGACTCGTAGAGGTGATAACACCTAGAATAGTTTCAACTGCGTGGCAATATATAACAATGGCTCCGCATACAGGCCGATTGTTGAATATCTTTAGCTCCATCGTTTGCTGTAGTCAATGTGTATCCATTGGTCACTGATATAGAGATAGGAACTTGAGGTGACATTTTTTGGGGGAAGTGAAATTTGGGGGAGGGAATCTTCCAACATTTTGAGATTTAAAAAAAAAAATTAGACCAAAATCGCTGATATTTGCCCAAATTTGGTATTTGGTGATTTTTGGCCCCAAATCGCTGATTTTGAGGGATGGGGAAAGCAAGAAAAAAATAAGGCATGCACCCTGGCGGCTGCCACTGGTTGAATGTCTTGAATACTATTATTATTACCAATAAAGACTCTTATACAAAAATTACTGTATTTAAGACAAACATTGAACAAAGGGCTTGCTGATAAAATGTATAGCATAGTCACCTAAAGCAGTAAATAGCAGTGATGATGTGAATGGAATTTTTAATCAAACCATTCATGAAAAGAAGCTAATAGATTGCACATTTATGGCGTGCTCCCCGCACGGGTGGCCAACAAATCAAATACTTTTAACATGTGACGATTAATTGTAGATTGTTGTGTCTTATGTTAAAAAGTACAACAGTTTAAAAGAATCGTTTCATTTCCTTTTCCAGTACATACTCAGCCTGCAACAACCAACACGGAAATCAGAAGAATTTATAGAAATTGTTTTCGACAACTTCACATTACCTTCCACTCCAAATCATCAACTACGTTCGGCAAAATTGCATCTTTTCTTCGGAAGGCAAGATACGACAACCACCGTGACCAACGAAGAAACTCGTCGTGCTCGAGGTATAATCGAAGTTTATCATATGGCTACCTGACCAATGTGGAAAACACAGAGAGACGACACCTTTGGATTTCCCGCAGACTTGAGAATGGTACTTTTTCTGAGTACGGTATGAGTACGATGTACTTGACCCGAGTAGAGTACGAGTATGAGGATTTGGTCCTGAGGTACGAGTACGAGTATGTAGCTACAGCGAAAAATTTGAAATCCCGAGTACGAGTACTTATGTCTGAGTACGAGTACTTATGCCTGAGTACGAGTATGAGTACGAGTACTTATGCCCGAGTCCGCAGTATGAGTTGAGTATGAGTACTTGTGCCTGAGTATGAGTATGATTACGAGTCCTTTTGCATTACTAGTACTTGCAGTGGTCCATCAAGGAGATTGGATGAATTAAGTGTCAAGGGCACAGTCATCTTACTCGTAAACATACTGTGTAGTACATGTATACCCATACCGGTATAAAAATCGTGTCCCACGGGTGTTGTACCAGTACCCATTAGTCTTGTACCTTATAATCATTATCAAACATGTCCCATAACCCCATGATGTGGTCACATGCTGGAACCATACCAATAGTCGCATACCCAACCTATACCCGTACCATCGTGGTATGGGCTTGTATCCATCTTATAGCCATGGTCTCATACCCTATACCCGCACGTATGGTCTAATACCCTTACTCATAAACATTATCGCATACATGAAATATGGCATTTTTTCCACGAAGTTTTTAAAATTGAAAACCTACTTGAAATTTCAATTAATGAAGCCAAGTAGGACAAAGGCGATTTTTAGTGCTATGCCATTTGCAGTGTAAACTGGCCCGGCCTTAGTAGGTAGGATTAGATTTGGTGTGAAATATGGTCATTAAATATGTCGACCTGTGACATTACAAGTTTTTTTTTTTAAATTTTGTAAAAGGATACTGAAAATTGATCAGTTGAACATTATCAACTTTGACCCGGATTAACCAACTTCAAAGTAGGTTTAAACCAGTAAGGCTATACTACCAGGCAAAAGGAAAGCAAACTGGATTGGATAAAATGCGGTTCTTCTTTAAAATGGTCCAAGGAAGGGCGCATGCGTAGTATACATGTATCATAACCAATTGAAATTTGTCAATTATTGAAATAGTGATGCTATATCAAAACCAAAACAAATTTTAAATATTGAGATTGTCCTGAAACATAAACTCAATTTTCACCAAACAATTGGGTGAAATTCACCAAGTTCGTTAAAATATCACATCACTGTATATTTTGATTTCTTGGTGATTTCCCCCCCTTTTAGCCACTATCAATAAATGCATGCTGCCTCACTTATTTTGTGTAGTGCGAAGTACTTTTTTTCCTGAGTACGAGTATGACGTACGAGAGTACTTGACCCTAAGTACGAGTACGATATGAGTATTTGATCCTGAGTACGTACGAGTATGAGTACAGCAAAATTTTAAATCACGAGTACGAGTATGAGTACGATACGTTGCCTGAGTACGATTATGAGTACTAGTTACCCAAGCCTGAGTACGAGTATGAGTAACGCGTACACAAATGTATTCGTACTCGAGTACGAGTATTCGTACTCGATACTACATCCCTGGATATCCGTTCTATTCAAATCGGGGCAAAACGGTAAGAAAGACTTTTGATATTAGAGAAGCCCGTCCAACCTGCCAACATGACAGAAATCTGAAGCAAGATTGAAAATAGAGTTCACCCACCCGGAACTCCACCAGGCATTTTTAGTTGCCTAATACCGATGATTCTCATCGGACATCGAGGGACTCGAAGAGTGGGGCAGGAGGACGAAAATAAAAACCTTGCATTGTATGGCTTTTAGAGTGAGTAAGTCAAAACAGCGTCGTTCACGTCGATCGGAAACTCGTCATCATGGCATAGGGACAGATTGTACTTCTGGAGAAGCCACCTGCTGTCGAGATCAAAGAAGGATTTCCTTCGCCGATTTGGGCTGGGACTATTGGATTACAATCCCGTCACTTCACCTATATCACTGTAGATGGAGCTTTGCCCACAAGGTCATCGATCGGCAACAACTACGCGAACATCAAGTCTCAACTACACGTTTTATCTCCGTCGGAATGGAACCCACCGTGCTGCGCAGCGTCCGCACTGGGAGATTTGACCGTCCGACATCTGACCTCAAACCGGTATGAAGACGCCGTAATGGAAGATATAATTGATATAAGAATGCATGTTGTGTAAAACACAGTAAAACAAGTTCGAGCTGGAATTCGCGGTCCTCGGTGTCGCGTTTGAGGAGGGGTTTGCGTATTATGGTTGTGATTTGGGTCCCCCAGAACCTTGTCGGGCATTTTTGGCGTTGTTTGTGGGTGTGGAGTAGGTTGGGGGTGTGTTGCCATTGGTGAGATACTCTGAGAGTCAGGAAGTGAGGCTTCAATTATTGGACCTTTTTTTACAAAATAAAATATCATCAAGAGGGAAGCGGAACATAAAGTTTTAAATGGAGGATTTTATGACTGGAGACTGCAACATTTTTTGTTTGATTAATTAAGGAGGAACACGGAATAAAAGTTGTAAATAAAGGTTGAATTGCTTTCCCTCCGCGTAAATAATAATGACCGCTCCTAAAACTCATATGTTTTTGTACTGATCAAGGTACTTTTATTCTAAACTAAAACATTGACCTACGGGAATGTGCAGGCGTTATTCTTGCCCAGTGCAAGTACCTTTATTGATGCATGGAAGAAAGACATAAGACGGAAGCACATCGACTTCCACCAACCGATTTTAATCTGTTTATATCCATTCATTCAACCCGCACAAAGGAAGGGATTTCAACAGCGACAACTACACTTTGAACGCAATCCCTCGCCCAATCGGTGATTGCGAGCAATCATTACTGGAGATTTTTTGAAAACTCTATAATGAACACTTTGCAAGGTGTAAAAGTATATTGCATATTATAACATGTTCTGGGTGTCTTCCGTTGTGTATTTTGCGCTGTTTTGTTAAAGCATATTACCATTTTTTTGAAGGGCGCCCCCAATTTTCAAAAATGTTGAGATTTTTGTCATGGTTGCATTGGTACTGGCTAGTAAACTATACCTGTGAATGGTTCAGCTCGAAATGTCTAAGGGTCACAAACGAAGGAATTTGTACTAGAATAATTATTATCGGGATCCCCGATAAGAATTCACGGCTGCTGGAAACGGCCTTCCAATGTGGAAATAGCCGGGAAATAGCCACATGTACGTGTCTACACTCATCCCTTAGTTTTTTTTAATAGTTCGGGCAGGCCAAGTTAGAGGTTATTTTCTCGAGGTGGCACGATTCATCTCACATCATGGACTGACATAAACGTAGCATTTCCGACTCTGCCGTTAGGGCCAATCTGGGATCCAATTCTAATTACAAAATCTCTTATGTTTGTGATAAATAGACATTTTTTAAGCATTTCCCGTTTCGCAGGTATAGTTTCCTAGACAATTACCAACGATACTGTGCAAAAATCTCAAATGTTGAAAATTGGGGGCCTCTTCAAAAATGTTCTCAATATTTCTTTAAATACGCAGTGTTTGTACATCGTTATGCGTTTTTCAACTTAGTGCCTAAGACGCCCATGTAGAAATAAGGATGAAAAGTTTGTTCTAAATTTGAACGTTTGACCCGGGGGGGGGGGGGGTCTTGACTTTTCGTTTGGCACCCATGCTCGTTCCGGGGTTTCTGAAAGGGACCCCTAATGGGGTCAATTTTCAGTTCAAATATACCGTGGCCCCCTAATGGTACCAGCTTTTTAAGTTTATACTATTTTTTCCAGTGAAAATATCACCTAACGGTAACGCGGTAGTAAGTGATATCCTTACTGTGTTATTTCCAATATATTTTTTCCCTCATATTATCTCAGTGTGTTTATACTCTCTTTTGCACTCCCACGGTATCTGTAGTTATAACATCTTAACTTGGATGCAAAATATTTTTTATTAATATTGTACCACTTACAAATCAACTGTCTGCCTATTACAGTAATTATTTCCATATTGTTGTTTGCTGTATTCGATTATGAAACAAATAAAAATTGATGAAGATTGAAGATTTGCAGTGAGATTAAACCCCTTGCGGTACCTGTTACACAAGAAAAATTGACACTTGTTCTACTGCAAGAAAAATACAACCGTTAGGGTTATTTTGCTGATATGTTTCGGTTATTTTTCCTATTTGCATCATTGAACCAGTCACTTCACAACTGAATTTTTTACACTAGCGGGACTAAAACTTGATTAGTGTGAATTTGATGATACCCCTAGCGGTAGTCCCGCTTTGCAGCTAGTCCCTCTTATTTTTCGGAACGAGCATGGTTTCCGTACCAAAATCCAAGAACCCCCAGGGCCGTGTTGACTGTTTCCATGCAAACCGCCGTATGTTTGAGTATTTAATTCGCAGCATTTATCGCGTGCTGATGCGCTATTCCCGATGACCCGATATCTTTACGCAATGAAGAAACAACCTTAACTGGGCGAATTTTCTCGAGCGAGAAAAATCTGATTAGGATTATCCTCGAAGGCCAATTGAGAGAATATGAATACCAATTGCAATTATGGGGCGCAGATAGATCGTTCAAAAGCCAAGTGGGGTCGATGTGCTTCCTTCTTATCTCTTTCTTCCATTATTATGACTATCATTAGAGAACAATTTTTATTGATTGATACATTCTCACTTCCGTGGACGTAGACATTTAAGTGTTTTTGGGCACCACATTTTTTTACTTTAAAAACAATATGGCGGCCTAATACGAATTCTTACTAAAATTGGCTAAAAATGTATTTTTTTCCCGTTGAGAATTTGACACAAAACCTCTCATTTCCCATTTTAAATTTACAACAACATAGGTCTTTGCTTTTGACCACTTGGTGAAATTTCAAATGATTGAAAGATTTAAAGATGGCCGCCAAAACGCTCAATACATTGATGATTTCACTTAGGCACCTAACAGTTCAAGGTCATGCCTGGGGTCAAATTCCTATAATGATCCCATTGATTCGGACTGGTTGTAAATTATTCAATTTGTCCCACTGATATAAATAGTAAATAGATTTGTTCAAACGTTTCTATATAAGGAAAGAAGTACAGAGCTATACTAGCCCCAGTCACATTTTTTTCGTTTCCAATTATGCAAACGAAATCTAGAACTGGTGCAACGCCGTATATGTTTGGCTCCTGTACCCTTAGACGAACAATTTGACACAAGTTTTGTTTATAACGAACGGGTACATCTGAAAATATACGCCCATTGTGACGTTGAACCTATTTTGACTCATAACTTTTGAACTACCACCTGTGGGATATGGCAACTATACACTTTTTTTTTTAATCCTGGAAAGGGACGAACACGTTGGTAATATATTTTGACCGCTTTGTTCCTTTTCATATTTTGACGCCCTTTCTAACCTACCCCCCATATTAAAAATTATATGTTTCCACTCCTTTGTTTTGGTAAACTTTTTGGTCATGTTGTTTTTAAAGGTTTTTCTCTCTTTCTCGATACAATGCTTGGAGACCATGATTCTGTTGTCAATTAGTTTTGGGTTTAGGAATCATTTATTCTATTTTGACTGGTCATATCCCTTGTGGATAATCCTTCAACAGTGTAATTTTTTTTTTTTTTTTTTTTTTTGTTTTTTTTTTTTTTTTTTTTTTTTTTTCCCTTCTGCACGATAATTATAATCAATATAGAAATGTTTATAGTTTGGATGGTTTTTCTGGGCTTTAATTCCTTGTACACTTAATATTCCGTTTCATCCATGTCCATTCCACCAAGATTATTTCAGTAAAAATTGTTGTTTGACCTATAGCACAAATTGCAACAGGATTTTTTTTTTGTTATTAGACTTGTCACAGAATAATGTGTAAAAAGTCTAGAAAAATCAACATTGGGGAACAAAATAGGGGTAAAATTGTACAGGGGTCAAAGTAAAACGTATCCAAATTGTTTTGAAACCTACACGAACGTATTCACCGGTTATGATAGATTAAAAATGTATAGTTTGCCATATCATTAGTTTCAGAATATAGGCTTACAACAGTTTCAAAAGGTCAGGGTAATTCTTTTAGAGTGCTTCGATTTTTTATGAAACTAGTTTTCATTTTTTTGTGGTCATATCCTATAAACAACATTTTAGATATTAAGCCTTAAAGCAACACTAGCACATTTTTTTGAAGAGCGCCTCCAATTTTCCAAAAAATGAGATTTTTACACGGTTGCATGGTAACTGGCCTTAAACTATACATGTGAATGGTTAAGCTCGAAATTGCCTGTGTTCGTAAACAGGAGTTTTGTAGTTTGATTAATTAATATCGACAGATCTCCGATAATAATTCAAACTGCTATAAACGGCCTTCCAATATGAAATGCGGGAAATAGCACCATACGCTCATCCATTGTTTGTTTTTAATTGGTTCAGGCAAGTCAAGTTAAGTTAGCATTTCCAGCTCTGCCGTTACAAATCCGATGCTATACAAAATCGCTCATTTTTTGATAACTACCCCTTTTTGAGCATTCTCGTTCACATGTACAGTTTCCTAGACAATTACAACATAAGCGTTCAAAAATATCAATTTTAAAATTGGGGACGCTCTTCAAAAAATGTGGCTTTTATTGATTTAATAACCCCATAGGATATGTAGACCATTGTTTTCATTTTGAACCTTATTAACGTGACCAGAATTCCATTGGAGTCTTACCTCTGCGGGACAAGATCATCGGCCCCACAACTGCAACGCTTTCTTTTAATTCTGGACATTCTTTAAATAAGTTTAAGAATCATATAACATTATGTATGCCTAATTATAATTGGTCATTGTAATTGTGTTTTTGGACTTCCAAATACTTGAACCAATCAAGTTTGACAATAAAGCAGTTCATTATATAAATCATATATTTGTGCACAAGGCTCTTTGTTTGTGTTTAAAGGGTATTTCGACCTTGGCGTCCACGAGTCATCGTAACATGGGAAACACATTTTTGCTTTTCAGAAAAGAGAGGAAACATGGTTTGTGCATTCAGGGAACTGTCATCTAAACAAGTATAGTTTATTTTGGTCCCGATCTACCATTATACAGGTATAAGGCTTTTATGGTTCACGGACATCCTGGGATTAAAAAATTCAAAATTAGCCAATGTGAATATTGGACTAGTTTACAATGTCATTGTGGATTTGCTTGTGAAATAACCTGCATCAAATGTAACAAAGGTCTACTTTTTGGCGCATGGAAAAGTTGCCAAAGCAGTTGCTTATGTATATTTTGTTTTGTTATTGTTATTGTTGGAACTAGCTTCAACAAAATCTGGGTATTCTGTAATTTTTGTCCAGGATGACCTTGAACAAGTTTGGCCTAATCGACCTAGAATCGGATAAGGTGGAACCCATAGACAATATACTTTTTTACAAATCCTTCAAATAAGACAAATACTTCGGTGTACATTTTTAAAACTTTTTTTTTTAATTTTGTTTTCAAATTTACTACCAGCAGTGTCCCACCGCGAAGATATTGTCCGATTTGTAGTGTATTGGTTGTGTTGTGTGTTGTTTTGTGTTCACATGTTGCTGCAATTTCTTTCTGTTTGAGTCATGAAATTGCGACATTGCCTGTAGTAAACTGTTTGCCAACTGATATCATAGAGGACGCTTATGATCTCTTTTAAGCAGTACTCTTCAGGCGAGGTACTGTGGCATGGTATGTTTCGGTTTGGGTATAAGCAAAAGGTTTCTATAGATAAAGAGGTAAAGCGTTACGTCATCTTTAAAATTCATCGTCTCGCATGTTTTTGCCGACCACAAGAAAACATCGAGTACCACAATAGAAAGCAATGGCTGCCTCCGCTCTTCCACATACTGTGGGTGCCGCTTGCATATACCCTACTCGGTAGTGATCAAATTGATGTATGTGTTAGAGGTGGCCTGTGTAATAGATCAGTGACCTGGATCATTGTGCTCAATACTCTTTTTTTCCCATCATGCATGGCAGCGCCTAGGTGAAAAATGTAGTCTTGAGCGGTTTTTAGTTAATCAAGACGACGGACGTGTCATTTCATTCGTTGTGTGGCCATGAGTAGACAAATTTACCCACCCACTAGCACCCAACATCCACAACTGATATTTTGCCGGATTGTTTGTATCGGACTGACATTTGTGTGGTATCAGCACCCAACTAATAATTATTCCGTGCATATTCAAAATGTCGCGCCCAGCACGGACGACTGGTTTTTGAATGGCTTCACCCCCTTGGGTATAAGTACAGAAGGGATTTTTGAAATCTATCAAATTGTTTTTTATTACGATAACGTGACCGGTCCCCTTTATATGGATTAAAAAAGTATAGTTTGCCAATCTTCAGTTATACAGCGTAATGCCCCAACTAAGGTTCAATGTTATTCTGTGGTAAAATTTACCCGATGCTCAGATTTTGTTGAAATTGGTGACAAATTGTTCGTATTGCCTCATTGGATAAAAAAATAATATTTGCAGTAAATGTATTTGGTTTAGTAAATCAATGGTACAATGTATCAAGGATTTTCGTGGTCTACGGGTTGGTAAGCAAAAAATAAACACAATTAATACACTTTTATTTTGGACCCATTACAAAACTTCATCCCCCCCGGGATTTTGCATGTTTGCACACCCTTTACAGTTTTAGTGACTTTTAGTATGTCATCATACCCTTTTTCAGCAAAATAAACACAGAGAATTAAATTAATCTTTACCAATTAGGGTGGTTATATTCAATAAGCCTATCAGAAAGAATCAGACAATACAGATGCACAAACCGTTTAGGCCTTTTAAGGGGGACAGTCATCATGTTCCCATGGGGCGTTTCAGAATAAAACCCTCATGTCGAGTTGATATCCAACTTAACGGTTTTGGAATAAGAAAGGGTTCGTTTAATGCGTTGAACCACTGCAGTACTAGTATTAATTTATTCCCGGTGTAAGCAGACGTGCTGGGTTCGACAGACGGGACAACGGAAAAATAAAGCGTGATGAAACTAATGTTGCGTGAAGGGTCGACTGAATCGAGTGGCCTATTCTTTCGGGACGTTGTTTGTAGTGGACTATACATATAACGACTACAGCCGCCTGCGTGACTACTACAGGGAAGACTAATAAAAATGCTTGTCGTTTATTAATTTCGGAGCTTTTCGATTTGCCAGACTACCCATTATAATCGAATTCAAAAATGCGAAATTTGCAACTTTAACCTGTGTTGTACAAAATTTTAGGGGGTGTCCTCGAAAGATTATGTACCATTTGATGTAGAAATATGTTTCTATAGAGATGACAGTTTTGTTTTGAGGGTGGCACCTAGGTTTCAATGACTTCAGAATTTGCTTGCATCATTTTAGTCACGCTTTCAATGGTTAAGAGACTCTCGCGGCCCCGATTTGCACAAGCAAACACCGTTGCCAATGGAATCGGGGTTAACGATTGACGTGTACACTGTGACGGGAATGTGACATGGTGTATGTCAGTAGATTGTGTTGTAACACCATTACAAGGGAAGTATTACGCGACGTACAGTATACCCGGGGCCGGGGGGGGGGATCACATATAATTATGAAATGGATATGGGGTGGTTTAGGTGGTAAAGGATGCAGTTTCCAAACCCAGGGGCATTCAATGACAGAGGATTCAAACACATAGGGGTATTTGGGGTGAGAGACAGCTAAAATGACCCAAACTCCTTTTTTTTTTTTCGGGTGACAAATTTGCATAATTTTGCAAAAAATGTGGTCTTTATAGAAAATTTTTTACCAAAAATGGAGTCTTGGGTTTGAAATTTCAAAATCCCCCCCAAAAAATAGGGGGTCTTTAGGGTGACATTTTGCGGTATTGGGGTGACAGCGGTTGCTGAAAAAGTGGTCTTAACAGCCTACATACGCGCATCTCCAAAGATGGGAGTGCCTCTTCGTTATATATTAGTTAATACCAGCAATATGGTGTATCTAATGCCCCCTCAGTAATCCCAATTTTCTTGTCCTATAGTATTAAAATGTTTGCCACTTGTCAAAAATAATAACCTCCACCAGACAATAAAATTATTCGGATGTGGGCGGGGTGGGGGGGGCGGGGATCCATGGGATGTAAATTTTGTACACGAAATCAATAGGATGTGTTGTTTTTTGACAAAACACAGATGAGATGATTGTCATTTGTGATTTGGTCAGACAATTTCTCCACGAGGTACTTCAGAAGGATAGGCAAAAAACAGTTTTCCAAAAGTACCAACCAAAAGTAGCCCTCCATTGGGCAGGCAGTAGGCCTACACAACCCGGGGGGATCAGTCTGCATAGGACAAGGGGGATCATCCGTGTCCAAGAATGCACGTAAAGGGGTAGTTTCAGGATCAGGCACGTTAAGAACGTAACGTGAAAAGGTTCTAAAAATCACCCAAAAATCAAGAAAAGGAGTTATATTTCTAAATGAGGACTTCATTTAGGGTCCATATTCATGTAGCATAAAAAATTTTTAAAGAAGTGTTCGGAAGTCTGTATTTCCCTTCAAACCTGGGCTCTCACATCCCTAAATTGCTTTCAAAATTTCCGCGCTACGCGCGGTAAGAAACCATTAACATGATAGTAAAGGCAACACCTATTGGTTTGATTTCAGAAATGACGACCCCTTAGTGTGATGGCATGATTAGGTCGCTTACCCAAAATAGTTCTCTATCACTTACCCATGAAACGGGACATGTTTAGCAAATTTTAAACCATTTAATGAGTTAACTGTCAGTTCAATTCTAGGTTTATATTTTCTTAAAATAACTTTTGGGAACATACTTTTGGGGCATAATTGATTTCGGCATTTTCAGGGAAAATTTGCCGATTTATAGCTGCGCTTCAAACGCGGAAACTAAGTGCCGAAAATAACGTTTCTAAATGCGAATTCTCCCGGATCCTTTAGACCCATACAAAATGTCTTTGACAAAACTAAACCTCAAGTTTTCTGCGGACCCACTCCGTCGAAGATTACGAACCTCCAGAACCACCTTTATTTTATGATTAGTTCAATAAAACCTTACATGCATGCACATAGTTTTACTGTTATTACCATCGATTATTGAGCCTTTGGCATTTTTAAGTTAACCACTTACAAATATCAAATAGTTGTAATCAAATTTGCATGAGAAAATGTATTTCGGGAAAAAGGCACAAACATTGCCTGGCATGGTTTCGCGCTTCTCGCGAATGAACGAGAGAGCGGCTCCCCTTTTCCCCCCTCCCTTTCCCAGATATTTTCTGAATTACACCACGCTCAGACAAGCCTCTATGGTGTCCAAAAGAATATGGTTTGGGTTTGTCGTATAAAGGGGTCAAATAGCATCGATTCTTGCTTAGGGTAGGGAGAAAGACAAATACTTGTTTAGGGTATGCAAAATTGCGCTACTGATATTGGTTTAGGGGCGCAAATTTCATCAAGTACTTGTTTAGGGTAGCTAATTAGGCTACTGATATGTGTTTAGGGGTGAAAATTCAAGCTCGAAATAACCGTATTGAGGGTGCTTTTTGTGATTGCTTGGAAACGGATGTGATACCCCTTGTCAGTGAGAAGTGGCCCCCGCCCCCCGTGGCCTACACAATTAGCCCAACACGCGACCCATATACTTAGAGTGGAGTCTAGCTAGAACACTGAGACCAATACGCCAAAATTGCCGTTAATCATAAGCTAGTGCAGGGGGGGTTGCTGGTGGTGTAGCCAATGTGTGTCACCTCTTCAAAGTGATCGCTTCTGTTTCTTTAGTGACAGGTGTGGCAGGAGATATAGTCCTCAGGGCTTCACAGTCCGGGAACAAGGTGAACCATAGGCAATCGATTCAGTTGGGACTGTTTCACGCCAAACATTAGTTTCACGCTTTATCCGTTGTCGTCTATGAAGCCCGGACTATGATACCTGCCGGGCACCTTAATTACTTTCACACCGAGTTCTGTTTCAGTGATCGCGCCGGTACTCAGCTAGCAGGAGGACGCGAGAAGCATAACTAATAGAGGAATATTATGTCAATATGTGCAACCAGGTAGTGGCATTTCTTGAGTCCTGGAACTGGAACATGGTTGGTAGTCAAAAACTGCCGCGGAATCAGGTTAAGCGCCCCAATTTGAGTTGTTTCAGGATATTGTTCTGTTCAACAAACAAGTTGGATGCCTTTGCTACAAAGGACGTGAATTAACCCGGGGAGGAAAGAGAAAAATATGTATTAGACGAAGGATGAGAAGCACACACCGTTTTGAAAAATGTGGTGTTTTAATAAGGTCTGGTGAGCATGTTAGACTCCGACTAAAGGTTCACCGCTAGGTCGGAGACAGCCAAAACCTTAGCAACACTCCATTATTTTTTTCAATAACGGTGTGTGTGAATTCTTGATCATACGTATACGTCGAGACAAGACCTTAAATCGATTTTATATAATTATTTAGTACAGTTGAGAATGATTTCGTTTTTTTTTTATTAATATCTGAAGCAGCGTTATACATTTTTTCTTAATTAAACAACATCAAAGTAATGTTCAATCTGTGCAGGGGCTAACACCAAGATCAAGTCGATAATGGTTTTACAATTTCTGGAGGAAAATTTGATTGACGGGGAAAAGGCCTGATCGATTTAGGGAATTGGTCCCACCGTGCAAGGATGATCCTATTGACTGCTTAATTCGTATCTAATGGTTATTTGTTTGACAGTTTTGGATATTTAAGTAGGTCCAGTTTAAATAATCCTTTCACACGTATATCTGACTCCGGATTCTGACACCAAGAATTTGATATCTTGATACAGAGTTATCCGCAATGCAACTTTCAAATGTTGGTCAACGCAGATTAGTGCTCAAACAGTTTTAGCTGAGAAGATAACCTATCAGGTATCACTAGCACTCCATCAGCTATCACTAGCACTCCATCAGCTATCACTATCACTCCATTGTGCTTATATAAAGAAAAAAGGCAAAAATTCCCTTTTTTCTTTTTATACGCTTTCCCTCAGTTTTTAATTTTTATTTTGTTTTTGGTGTATATCCTATGAGATCATTCATATTTATTATCGAATTTACATACTAAATTGTCAAATGCAGAGCAAACGTGCACTTCCTGGTATAGGATATGGCCAGACAAAAAATTGGACACAAGTTTGGTCAGAATGGAGCATTCTGAAAGAATTACCCCAGGATGCCCTTGAACTGTTATGAGCCATAATCCTGAAACTAATTATCGTAGATATGCCAAAAATACTCATGACCAGTTGAATAAGTTGATGTAGGTTTCAAAACAATTAGATTTTTTAAAACTTTTGACCCCTGTACAACACTTCCTCCATTTCTTTACATGTTTCTCATTGTTGATTTTGCTAGACTTTTGACACATTATTCTATGACAATTTAAGTATGATAACGCAAAATTGTTTCTGTTGCAATTTTTAGGTCAAAACAACTTTCTCGCACTAATAATCTTGCAACAGATGCACGTATGATTAAGCAACCATATTATACTTGGGTCAACGATTCAGTTGATAAACATCTCAATTGTCTTTGAGGTAAATACTGAGGACGAGTCTGTATTACTATATCTCTACTTAATTCAGGTATCACCCATCATACTGAATTATGGCGTGGTATTTGATATATCACGGCGTTTTGCCGAGGGTAGTTGAACATAGTAATTAGTAATTAACTTAAGGTGTTATTACGCAATAATATTAGTTATACTCTTATTGCGAATTCGTTGGACGATATGTAGGAGGGGGGGGGGAAAAGTGCCGAATTTAAAGCTGCATATCTGTATGTGAAAAGGCGATCGTTAGGCAATCTCATCGATTGTTTTGGCCATAATTATATTTTGCCTTCGTGAACATGAATATCATGTGCTCTATTCCCTTAACGGAATGAAGCACACGCTACAGATGAGTTCAGAGGGTATAATGTAAATTTGCTTTTTTGCTCAGTGTTACGCGAAAAGCTCCGACGTGCAAAACCTTTTCCACGAAACTTTATATTCAGCAACCCATTATTAAATGTATGCTTCATATATAATCACAATCGTCGTTTGCTCTTGAAATCTGAAATATAAACAAGGTTTGGTAATAGATATTGTCTTGGTTAAAACAAATAACATACACGTGGCTTGAACGTAGTTTACTTGTACTAAACAGGGTGAACTAACCAAGTGTACTTTGAATGCTTTTTAATCAATTGAAGGAAAATAAACGCATTAAAACCTTCGAAATGTAGCCTTTATTACATAAAAATTGCTTGTACGGCTACATGCACAATATCTTAGCCGTGTTGCGGTAAAGGTAAGAAGTTTGTCCAAGATAAACCATTGAACAAGTATATTATGAACTATTCTGTTAAGTTGCTGACACAGTTAATAGCACACTTGATATGTGAGATTTAGAATTTTTAAATAAAGACTCCAATAAAAGAACGCAGCATGTCTAAATCCCCCTAAATACAAAACATTGGTCTTTGCACGAAAAAACATAAAATTATATCAATAGTTCGTTTTCTTCCGTAAATTTTGATACCCTTCTTGCCCCATGCTATCAATTGCCAACACAAGACCCAGTATAAGGAACTATCTCCCTTTTTAAAAAGTTTGCAATAAAAGGTATAGCCATATTGATTGCCATTCAGTGAAAGACAGCATTCTTACCGTGATGTGTGTGTGTCACTTATGCATGGCCTGTGCATGGTGGGTATTGTAGCACCGCTTAATAATGTCTTCAGTTGCAACCTTGAAAATGTGGACACATTTCGTCAAATGACATTGTGTTGGCGATATTGCTCCACAATGGGTGTGAGCAAGAAGGTGTCAAAATTTGCAGAACAAAAACAGAATATGATATCATTTTATTGTGTTTGTGTAGTAATTAAAAAAAACAAATGGTTTGTAACTTATTGGGGGTATTTAGACACGATGCGTTACCGTTTTGTAGGGGTCTTTCGCTCAAGGGGAATGATTAAACTCGCCTTTGAACCCTTGCAATAGCGTGATAATAAATCAGGAATTCTGAAAGAATACAAGGACGCGCTGGTATTAACTGATTAAGCGAAGATGTTCGGTTAATGATACTATCTCCCGCTGCCTCGTGGAATTCTATAGCAGAGGGTGTCGAGTGCCAAATTGTAAACACGTATTCAATACGGATTAAATCGCAATCTCATCATAGTGAGCAGTTCACACTCCATAGAGAGAAAAACGATTTACACAATTTGGCACTCGCAAGTGGTGAGCAGCAAGGACAGACTGAGAAATGGTGTGATCACACGTGGCTTTCTCTACTTAGAATCCGAATAAAAGGCGGGAAAAGAAGGTAAGTATATGTAGAAGTCTGATACATCTACGTTAAAGTTACATACTTAAAAATCAATTGAATATCTAAATGTTGAAAGCGGGGAACCGAGTGAACAAATCTGTTTCAAATTTCTATTCGAGAGAAAATCAAAGATCGACCAACTGTACAAAGTGTCTTTAAGAAGTCAGACATTTTAGAATGGTGGTGCATTAAAGCCGAAGAACAACGTATACGTAGTGGTAAAAAGTTCTAGCTTATAAAATGAGAATCCTATTCTCGAAGTTTGGGAAAGAAGGTTTGAAGATATTGTGGTATTGATATTTTTCGTATTGAATGGAGGAGAACAAACATAGGATAACAAATTTATCATTCATCATTCAACAGACATGGATTTACTAACAATATGATTGAAATAAACTGAGCCTCATTCTTAAATTTTAACTACTTAGTTCTCCAGGTAGACAAGGATTAATATTTATTAATCTTTCCCTCGAAGTGGCCAGCGCACACAAGTTTTGAAAACCCCATTTGCGCTTGGCAGGATTCGAACCGTCAACCTTCGTATTAATAGCACGGCCCTCACCAATTGAGCTAACAGGCCAGGTTTGATTGAATAAAACTTGAACTAGAATTTGTAAAGTGACTGAGACTTTGGAAGACCTATGAACTAAAGATACTCATTTTGTTACAACAAGTAGATATATATACTAAGTGCATCATTCCTGCATGTTACAAATTTTAACAAATTACAATAAATCTATATCTGAGAACTGAGGACGTTGACGTTTGGTGTGACATAGGTCTTTTGAAATAATTTTAGCATATTATGGAAATACCCACATTTTCTTTTCTTTTTCAAATGATACGTAATTATTTGATGGAAATACCATCGTTGAGGGCATTATGATGTCATTTCACAATCTCCGAATGTCTAACGGGATCGGTCTATATCTTTCGAACAAAATCATACCGTTGTAATTTGCCCATTTCTGCAAAATGTTTAGTGAGCATCTAAACTTGTTTCATTGTTTTTTTTTCAAACCAGCACTTTGCCTTCAAAATAAAATGTTGTGAGAATAGGTTGATTTTGGTACTGGCTGAAGAATCCGCGTTTTTTTTTAATCTTTTTTGTGTGTGTTTGGGTTTGTCTGTGTGCGTGTGTGCGTGCGTCGTATGCGTGTGTGTGTGTGTGGGTGTCTCCGTGTGTATGTGTGTGGGTGTGAGCGTGCGCTACCAAAACAAAATGATATGTCATCTTTCGAAACATATCAAAATACCAGATCTGTGGTTATTGATCTTTAATTTATTTCTGAATATTGTGTCAACAATGTTTATTTATCTAAGATATGGTTTATTGGAGTTTAACAAAGAGAAGAGACGATGACTGTTGACATTTATGATAATATTTCCCAATACTACTGATCAAATCCGCTGACTACGTTAATGTAAGCTAAAAATATAATTAATGATAAAAAATGCGATAATTTCAAGAGAGGCGATTGTAAGATAACGAACATTACTCAAATCAAATATTTTACACAATATGAATCCAGGATGATATCGATATTTTATAGCAAATAGATCTATCATAAAACCTACAAGTTCACCCTTATGTTACCTTGAAGGTTACATAAGGACGAACATGCACGGCTCAGGATCTACAGCTACGATCTTATGGCGGTATGTAGACTTTAGGAAGTATTTGATGTTATTCTTCGGCAGCAGAGTGCATGCCATAAATCGATGCACATAATTGTAAAACATTCTATCTACTTTAATCCCGGACTTTAATGCTCCGAATATTGTACAATTATTAAATCCCTCTCGAAATGCAGTTGGAATTGCGTGACGTTTACAATTTCATGTAATTTCATTTTAAATTATAGACTATATAACACCAATTATATGCACCGATAACACACATTCAATGTTCAAAGGCGGAGCCAGAGCAACATTTCTTGTCAGTTAGTGAGCTGAATCAGGCCTCTGACAGTGACTCAGCAAATCGGTGACACCACACGGCACCGCCATTCGACGATAGCGTCAAACTTATTTGATATGCTATCCAATGCCATCTGCCAAAATGGTATGCCATCTTACGTCATCGGAGATAGCAGACCTGGTTGCTGTGTGCCCACTGCATTATGGGGCCGTTGTTATGTCCCTTGGCTGTCGAAGCTCTGGTAATATTCCCAACCGCGGAAGCTCCAAATGGGGTGTGATGAATGAACGTGAAAATTTGCTAACGGGAATCGGCAGACAGCCACAATCGATTCCCATTGATTGTTGTTCCCTGGCTGAATGTCAAACAAATAAAAACAAATTCAAATGTTGCGTACATGTGGTGGTGTAATAAAAGTGAAGCGTTTTGGGCATAATGCCCATTTGCACCCAGACGCATTTTACTAGGAAAGCATTTCTAGCTCTACGCACGCCTACATTTAAACTGTCAATCAAATCAAAGGTGACGGTCATTATTTTGCTTTGTGATTGGCTGTGTTGTTCGAAGGAGGAGACTCCGGCCTCTAAAGCTCGGTTATCAAATACGCATTGCCTTCTATATCTTTCGCTCAACAAGTAAAGACGGCTTAGCCGCATAAATCACGAGAACTGCGCCTCGAGTATGATGTAACCGTAATGTTGAAAGAATTGTGGCCAATTCAGCCAATGAAACAGAGGCATGAGCCCGGACAAAATGACGGAATTACTACGACTTGCAAGCAGCCGTGCTAATGCCAAAATTTCAACCCACAACGACATGATCATATCATATGATGATCAGTCCGTCTGTGCAAATAATTTTGAGGGGTAATTAATTAATGTCCACGGAAGTTCCAAATCATATCTTGAATAAATTGATATCCTTTTCTGTTTTCATTTGCATAACGCATCTTATCATATCCATAAGTTGCAATTGTATGCAAAGCGTATAGTATATAAACACCATTCACTTGTTTTATTTTTTCAGAGTG
The DNA here is from genome assembly GCA_023653785.1 of Ophioderma brevispina. Classification (NCBI taxonomy): domain Eukaryota; kingdom Metazoa; phylum Echinodermata; class Ophiuroidea; order Amphilepidida; family Ophiodermatidae; genus Ophioderma; species Ophioderma brevispina. Next base: position 110,312 of record JAMKCH010025909.1, read on the forward strand.
GTATCGCAGATGGACGTTGTTAGCAGGACATCAAGCAAAACTCTAAACGTCGAAGTGGTAGCACATTTTAGGCGTTAGTACATTGGTCTTCCATTAATCTACTAAAAAGTAAGTATACACGAAGGTACGTTATTTACAGCGGGTGTCTTTTTCCATTGTAATCCTAATCTTAGGTACGTGTCAAGGGAGGCAAGGCCCGACAATCTCACAGTTTTGGTAGGCTACCTACAATTCAATGTACTTATTTAGTCCTCTTCATCCCTACTGGGACATAAGGCTGCAATCAGATTCCTCCATTCCTGCCTATTTTTCGCCTGCGTCTTTGCTGTCCACCCTTTGTAGTTCATGGGATTGTTCTCCTCCACGTGATTTTCGGTCTCCCTCTGTTTCTCTTGCCTTGCAGTGTCCATCTGAGAGCAATTTTGGGTATGTTGTCTTGTGGCATCCGAAGGACATGACCCAACCATCAATGTACGCTGAAATGTACATTTGTATTCATTTTTTAAGGAACCTACCTCAATTGTTGTCTCATAACGAATTTCTTTTATATCAAATCGATGCTCTTAATATCAAGATGCAAAAAGTTAGTAGGGTTATAAATGAGAATCCTATTCTCGAGGTTTGGGGAAAAGGTCTGAAGATGTTTTTTTTCTATGGATTGAAGGGTGCTGAATTAGGATTTTAGGATCCAATGGGAAATGTGGGGAACATTGTAAAATAAGAGGGTAACATTAGTACAGGGGTAGTCTTTGTCAATGACTCGGTTTTAAGAAATCGTAGGATGGAGGGGGTGAAACTCAGATGGTACCTTTAGCTGATAGTACCTGGTTGTTAGTCTTTCCATAGAGTAATACAATTACAAGGTCTGTAACACAGACTAGTACAGGGGTAAAAGCTGGTAAAGTTGAAATCAAGTCAAATTGTGTTTAAGTGTACACCAATGTCACCCAAAGAAATAAAATGCATTTTCTGCTTCAATAAAAGCAGAGCAATAATTTGACACTAGTTTCAAGAAAATCTCAGCATTGGATATTTTTCCCAGGATGACCTTGAACCTTATCAGAGCTGTTGCCGTGTAACTATAGGTCGGAACCCAGACAAACTATACCTTTATTAATCCTTACAATGAGACAAATACATTAGTGTACATTTAAACACAATTTGACTTGATTTCAAATTTACACCTGTACTTATTTTATCCCCTTATTTTACAATGTTCCCGACATTTCCCCGAGGTTGGACCCAAAAATTCCGATTCAGCACTCTTCAAACTTTACAAAAGCATCTTCAAACCTTCTTCCCCAAACTTCGAGAAAAGGATTCCCATTTATATACGACAAGACAGCTTGTTGTGCTGTAAAAGGATGTACAGTACTCTTCCCATAATTCCATAATGCATTTATTCCAATACAATTTTTGCACTAGTTGTCACATGAGTTTATAGTGACAAAAAGTACTGAAATAGCAAGATTGGGATGAGTTCTGTTCATTTAGGTTCTTTTTTACTCAACAGTATTATTTCGAAGCGCTTCACAATTCAGCCACAATATTTTTGTATTTTTTCTTTGTCCTTATTTATACACAAGCATCGACGTGTGTGTTTCTTACAACATAGGTTGAGAAGAAAATCGCTTTTCAAAGTCCAAATTGCTAACATATTCCATTGACTTCACATGCAAAATTTAAAATAGACAGAGCAAGGCAAAATAATGATCAGGATCAAAATGCTTGTTAAATTCGTTTTAAGCAGCCCCCCCCAAAAAAAATGGCCATAGAATCTACTGGTCTACATAGAGATTTGAAAAAGTGTAATTGCCTACCCTTATTATTACCCTACTAGACCCAATTTGTGTTCAGCCTCCGATTCCTTTCATACCCCTCTTTATGTACCCAAGTGCGAAGATTCTTCAATATGTTGAACGTAAGATTGTTTTCTTTGGACACATCGTTCGAACGTCACCGCAATGCTGCCGAGCATTCGGACCATAACCTTTTTGTGTCATCTTCGGAGTGAAGTGAATTTTCGTTTCATATGCAGAAGATATATATTGAATATTGTTTTGGTTTATGAAACAACCATCAAAACAAACATGCAAATAAAATATCACACGCCTTCGGTCTGACACTTCGAAACAGCTATGCCGATACTATCGCTGTGCAAAATGAATTATCCTATATACATGTATAAGCTTAAACGGTTTAAGGATTGGAAACCTCCCTATCCAATTAAATCACCATCGGAGTGGTTACGGTTGTATGTATGAGGAAAATTACGTGCTCTGATCAGGCTGAATGGGTAATTTTTTACCTAATATTTGATAACGAGATTAGCCAATTAATACAGTGACCTTTGTACATGATGTATTGTTCTGAGCGGAATCTCAGGGATTGTAATGAAAAAGTGTCAACATCTGGAGTTGGGATTTACCCAAATACTTGTTATACAGAGAAGGCTCTCCTCTTATACTGATATAACAAAAATACATTTTCTGACATATTCTTATTTCCGTTTTAGGCGAAGATGAATATAAATTTGGGTGCCCATTCGTGTTACACTGCTCATCTTCTTCAGGCTTCAACCGAGGTGAATTACGTTTGTGACGTTTAATTCTGTGGCTATAGCACGACAAAGAAGCTCCAAACTCCAAGCGCCCCACCTACTTCTCTGACCTTCGAAGAGAACGCCGTCTTCAATTCCGACCCTAAGCACGACAGAGGAGCTCCAACCTCCAGTCTACACACCTGATTCACTGACCTTGGAAGAGATGGCCGTATTCAAAAGAAGTATTTCTGCCCATGTTGGGGTTAAAGAGACGGCCGACAAAGACGAGGTCGCACGGCCAATATTTACAGGGACACTGTTGTAAATTCGTGTAGAAAACAGGCGGAGGTTAGGGATATCTCCCGCGATGTTCATCTTGGACAGGACTGGTCAGTTTTACTGGAGAAGGTAAGTTCCAAATGAAACACGTCAAATGAGCAAAAATGTCACGTTATTGTGGACAGAATTAGGCGACTAATACCTACTTAGTTGCAGATACTTAGCATAGCGCAGGTCTTGATTTACTCAGCGTTGTCTTTTGACTGGGCAAGTTCATTCAAAATATGATTTGAAATATTTAAACGCTCATCGTTCATAATTCATGTATAAAAACACTTCTTTTAGAATTTAAAGCTTACCATAATGGTTGAAAATAACAGCCACCGACAAAATTTTGTGCAAAGAAAAACGGGCAAGGCTGTTCGACAGGCCGTCCGGTGAGGATGGACCGGTTTCTCACCACCATGCACCAGACAACAGTTGCTCACTTTTGTTGGTCCCAATATACTTACATGCGCGGTAGATAAATGTACTCGTTTTTTTTACTCAAAGCACAAAATGTTTTCCTTTATGCCATATGTTGCACTTGTTTTAATCAATTAGGCAAACTTAGACTACACGTTTGCATTAGTCATCAGTGTTTTAGCATCTCGAAGAGGGCAGGGCTCTGAAAAAAATGAAGGAAATACTCTCGTGTTGAGCCGTCACGGTTTCTATTCTCCTAAGACATGTAAGAGGACAAGGTTAAAGAATATGAAGAGGAAGAAGAGGTCAGGGCTTGAGAAATGAGGAAATTCCTACGTTAAAACAAAACCCTAATCCTTAAGTCTTGATCTAACAAGCCTTTGTTCCGTTATTTGTCGGACAGAGTCAGTCCAAAATGAAAATAGGATCAATAACACGGTCAATACGGTAGCACAAACGACGGGGTGGTATAAACATGACAATGAACAGAATGTTCTTTCTCCTAGTCTTCAAATACCAATTACTATTAATAGTTTCACATTTACAGGCGTTTTAGGCACTTTTATAAACGGTCGGAGTTACTTTCTGTGGAACTTTATACGTAGGATGTGCTCATTACAGAGAGTAAATAGACCCTGTGGTGTGCGCCGATTTCTACGGTATGTGTTTTTTACCCAAATAATAAGCCTGAAATTCGTTGAAAAATTTTAACATTTTCCAAAATTTGATTTGTGGTCGACGTTATTCTTAATGCGCGATTGATTGTTATTGTTTCTCACTGATTTGACCAATTTTTAAGAAAAAACCGGGGCCTTATTCTACCATATGATCCCTCTTTAAGAGCACAGCGTTTAACTGAAAACCCCTTATTGAAGATGCTCTCGATTTCCTCTGATCTGTAACAATTATCAAGTCCAATATAGCTAAATTTTTGTGTGTTTATGAACACCAATCATAATATGGCCAGTTTCTTTTCTTCAGTATTTCAGTGTGAAAACTCAACTTGAACGGACTCTCCGAACCAGAACTCAGACCTCTATGTTGAAAATCGCATTTGACAATATTACATTATTTTCTTACGCGAATCACAGGCGGGCAACAATTCTTCGTTCCGTTAAAAACTTGACTTTTCTAAAAGACTAGGACACTACAAATACTGAACAAAACTCGTGATGATCGAGGTGTGGTCGAAGTGTATCTATGGGCTCATGGTGAAAGCAATGAGAAACAACTTTTGGATACTCGTTCAATTCAAATCGGTTGAGCCTGTACGGAAGACTTTGGATATTACAGAAGCCGTCAAAAACTTTTGGCAACACGATGAAAAGCTGACTTCAGGGCAAAAATCTTAGAATCCAATTTAGCTCACCAGAACTTCGCAAGGCTTTAGAAGTAACTAATATTGGCAGGATCACCGGCACCAGCACGACTCAGTAGAAACAGAAAGCGGCCCTCGCGTGACGTGACTTTTGGAGGAATCACACCCCAACAAGCCGTAGATTAGTCGGCAGCAGCACCAGAAGCTTATCATCACAACGTCGGCACTAATTGCATTTCGGAACAATCCACGCTGGCGGGCCTCGAAGAAAGGTATCCTTTGCTAATTTGGCTGGGATTATTGGATTACAAGTCCCGTCACTTTCAACTTTTACCCCTGGTTGGAAAAGTGGCCCATTGGGTCCACCGCTATGGAAAAAGCGACGCCACTATCAAGTCTCAGTTGCATATTTTCAAGAATATTACATGGGAATCCCCCTTGTTGCACACATTCCAGGATGGGAGATCTGACAATTCAGCATTTGACTGAAAAAGGCTATCAAGACCGTTATTGAAGACATCATTGTAAAGAGTGTATGTGGGATGAAACGAAGAGGCTTAAAATTGCAAAAGTTAGGCATGGTGGCAATGTCGAAAAGTGATAGGGAGGGATAGTTCGGGTTAACGTTGCTGACCTGGATTGTGGGATCGTGGCTCGCGGTGAAGACATAAGTTAATGACTGTCGCTTAATTGGGATGTGAACGCTTCTGAAACAAAATGGTACTATTCAAACTCTTGGGAATTTCGAGTAAAGGAAGAGAAGCGGTATGGTGGTTCAAGTTTTAGCAAGCTTTGGACAACTTTTTCATCCGTTTGTCATGCCGTTAATATGTTACTATAAATGTCTTTTCTTTCAATTGTCATGTGAGAGTATAGTTTCAGCATTGTTTTGTGTTCATTATTTGGGTATTTTTCAAAATGATTCGGCTACTGTGCAAATATTCTTACATGTTAACAATTAACTTATCCGTAAGTGCAAATGGGTCCACTGATTAGTGATCATTTAGCTGACCAATTCCGACATTTCGCGTACAAGACAGCTTACAAGACTATCACTTACTGAGCGGCTGACGGTGTAAAGGATATATGGTCCGCCCGGAGCCTTAGACCTTATCTCCAGCCCACACTTGATGCTATTTTAGGCATTTTAAGCTTGAATTTATTTGTTCTATTGCAAGAAATCTAAATAATGGTTTGGCCTCAAACAAATGCAACAAACAATTTTTTGTTGTTATTCTTAGAAATGATGGGAGAATAACATAAAAAGCCTTGAATAATCAACGTGGGGAACAATGCATTTGCAGGGAGGCAAGGTTTTTACAGGTGGAAATATAAAGTAGGGACAATTGTAACTGAAGAATCATACCAACATATTTGGCCATATGCTAAGTATTTACATAAGGCATAGTTGCCCCTATCTGCGTCGTATAGTTTTTAATAGTTATAGGGCAATAAAGGTTCAAGTCATCCTTGGGTAAACCATTTTCAGAATACTCAGCTTTTTTTTTCTTCAAATGGTCCCAATTTCTTCAACATTGTCCCAAGGCCAGCAAATATAATACTTGCACTCCTTTCACACCCATTTGGTCCGTAATTAAGGTCAAAATGTAACAATGGTCGACATATTCTATGGGTCATTAATACTTACCTCTAATTTACATAACTGAAAGTGTCAAATCCCAGAACAAACGTGGCATTTTTCTTTATGACCCGACAAGACTTTGAGACTAGTTTCCGTAAAACCCGGAGCAATACGAAAGAATTACCCCATGGTGACTTTCAACCATTATGAGCCTATAATCCTGAAGTAATTGAGGGTTGAACTACAGAAGCCTAACTCAACCAAATTCTAACTCAAGAGTTGCGACTTTCTGTTGGTAACTGTCTGGTGCTCCATTGAGATGTGATCTAGTGAAAATCTGCTGGGAGTTTAGACCTTATAATTTTAGGAATATATGGGTGATACAGATTTTGGGGGTACCAAAATCTCTAAATGGCCAAAAAGTCAACCCTCTTAAACAGCAGATACTATACCTTTTTTAATACTCATGACCAGTTGAACAAGTTGGTGTAGGTTTCAAAACAATTAGACCTGTTTTACTTTTGACCCCTGTACAAAACTTTCAACCTCTTTTTAACATATTCCCCATTGTTGATTTTTCTAGACTTTTGACACACTACTCTGTGACAATTTAGAAGTATGGTAACACAAAAATTGTTGGTGTTGCAATTTTTTAGGTCAAACATAACATTCTTGCACTAAATACAAATGGGAGGTGAATTTGCTTGAGTTGCACCTTTTGGTCAGGTGGTTCTCAAGAACCAAAATGGCAGACAGACAAATTGAAGATATTACGGTGGAACTTTTCCTCTCTTAGGATTTGTTTACCTACTTAAATAAAGTCTTTTTAGTACTTTTGTGCAGGGTATTAAGCTTCTTCCCAATATTATGGGTCTGCATATATTATTAATATAGACTTTGTACAGAATGTATGTTGATGCTGTATTGTGAACTTGCTACAATTGTTGGGATTACAACAATTAAAAATGGTATTGTGAATTACAAAAAAAATAAATAAAAAAAGAGATAAATGTATACAGAGATTACACTATTCTTACAAATATGCTTACCCAAATCCATGAATGGTCAAAAATAGCAAAGAAATGAGATACACTGTGTACATTTGAATGTTTGGTAGAACTGATCTCTCTACAATGGATTGGAAATCTGGGCTTCATAATTGGGGCACCGATGGCCTTATTGGTTATCCAAAAAAGAGCCCAAGCAGGTGGTTAAGAGCCAGTGGCTGAACCAGACCTTTGCAAATGAGGAGCAGAAGGGAGCCAATACATTTTCTAAAGGGGCCAATTTGGGTCCCTTCTCCATAGACATTGTATTAACGGTCATTTTATTGGGGGAGGCGGCTGGCAGGGGCAAGGGTTCAGAGCAGGGGATGCACAAGCCCTCCCCCCCCACGCCCTGCTGGTTACGCCACTGTTAATATGCTCCCATTGAAATGTGGAAAAGCAACATGACAGAGTACAGAATCAAGCCAATTTAGTGAGCTCAATGTATTTGAAGTGCCGTAAGTTGTGCGTGTATGGGATGGCATGTCACTAACACAGACAACCTGGATAGAACTTCTGTTAAAAAGGTGTCTCTGGAATGCTATTGTGTTCGGTAGACCAAGATGTCTGCCGGTTGCTTCACTCATCCAATTACTGTTGTGTAGCCAATCCATTGTACAGAGATCAGTGTTTGGTAGAGACAGTACAGGATTTCTTCTGTCAAGATGTTATTTTACACTGCATGTATGATGTATTTATATTGTACGAATATGTAATATAAATTGTAATATTTATGCTGAAATGCAGTGCATCAGTATCTTAAACCTTTTGTACTATTTTAAACATAGGCGTGTATGATGTTCAGATTTGAGGGGAATGATTGGCTTGGAAAGTAGTGTGCCTCTGAATATATGGACTACAATAACACAGGATTGACACACAATCCAACTCAAAAACCCTCTTCTAAAACTGCTGACTGAAAACCCTAAATATGTCTAAGAAAAATTGGGCGCCTAAAAATCTGGTTTTAGCAATAGAGGTTGTGCCTGTTTTAATCGATTGGCTAGGAACAAAAGAATCGAACAGGTGTCCTATACCGTAATGCAGTCCATTCAATTAATGTTGCATGCAACCTTGGGAATAATCTTGTGTTTGTATACCAATAACATGGTGCAATAACAGCGGTTTCTGATTTGATCATGTTGAACAAAGTTCAGCATTACGGTTGATGGCGACACAGGCACAACCTCTATAGATAAAAAATGTGTTTCAGACAAACCCTCGCTACTTGCATACATTTTCTCTTTCCAGAATTGCTTTTACGAAGATACATTTATCTTATTTTTCACTGTTACTGTATCAGGCATACCTTTTATCTCATTATAATTCATTTTTTTTGTTTGTTTTGTATATTGCCCTCACAGTTGTTTTACCATGTTTATTTTTTAATTGTAAGCAGGGGCAATACAAATCTTGACAGCTGATATATTTAAGGGCATGCGAGAGCCATCGCGTGTGCAATAATCTGAGCAATCTAGTGCAAAACTCTTGACACAAAGGTCTAAATAAGGTCATGTTATAGCACCCCCTCTATTGCCCAATCTCCATAGAGATCTATGTAAACTACATTCTAAAGCTTAAATTTGGCCCTACAAAGGTCAAGAATTGTTTGTTATAGCACCCTCTATTGCCCAATCTCCATAGAGATCTATGTAAACTACATTTACAGCCTTATTTGGGCCAACAAAGGTCATAAATTGCTTGTTATAGCACCCACTATTGCCCAATCTCACAGAGAAACTATGTAAATTATATATGGGCATACTAAGGTCAAGACTTGCATGTTTAAGCATACTCTATCATCCAATCTCCAGAGATTTATGTAAACTACATTTTAAAGTCTACATTTGGGCTACAAAGGTCATGAATTGCATGTTAAAGCATCCTCTATCACCCAATCTCCTAGAGATCTATGTAAACTACATTTTAAAGTCTACATTTGGGCTACAAAGGTCATAAATTGCATCTTAAAGGCCCTCTATTGCCCAATCTCCAAAGAGATATGTAAAAGGTAATTCTTTGGCCACGCCTGTGACCTAAAAGTGTAAATTCTTATTCTCCAACTCAGCTTGCTGTTTTGTCAGTGAACCAGTTTTGTTATTACTTTTAATATAATGAATAATTTAGTCCAACCCTAACCAAATATGTTTTACACTTTTGCTAGATGGGTTATTTTGTCATGGGGGAATTGCAGTTCGGTCACGTGTGTGACATCGACAAAAATGGTTTTTTGGAATTCAATATTCAGCTGTAAATTCTGTATTATTTAAATACTCACATTTTTATAGTTATTTCGTCAGACATTGTGCACAATCCTTCACATGTGGAAAGTGCAACACTGTGATAGTTCCTATAAACCTAGTATTATAGGGTTATAATCAGAATCCCATATTCTAGACGTTTTGGGGAGAAGGTTTGAAGTTGTTTTTTATAGTTTGAAAGGTGCCGAATCAGAATTTTGGGGTCTCAGACCCCAAAATTGGGAAATGTGGGGACTTTTTAAAATAAGGGGAAATAGGAGTACACAGGTAATTTGAAATCAAGTCCCAAATTGCTTTTTAAATGTAACACCAATGCCTTTTCTCTATAAAGATAAAAAAGGTATAGTTTTGTCTAGGTTCCGACCTTTAGTTAAACAGGTACAGCCTATTAAGTTTTCAAGTGTCAAGTCAATCCTGAGGTACACGTTACCCAGTGCTCCGATTTCATTGAAACTGGTGTCGAATTGTTCATCTTGCCTTATTACAATGTTTTGGCATTTGGTTTTCGTAATTCATGGGCAAAATGTAATGTTCAAGGGTCTACAGGGTCGCCAAAACTTGACCTCAAATGTATACCGAGCTGTCACCCAAAGAATTGAAATGAACTTTCTGCTTCAGTATGACCAGGGCAATAATTTGACAACCGGTTTCATCAACAAAATCTGAGTACTGGATTTTTTTTTGCCCCAGAATGACTTGACCCTTATCAGAGCTGTAGCCAAGCACTAAAGGTTGAACCTATACAAACATATACCTTTTTTAATCCATAAATGAGACAATACATTAAGTACATTTAAACACAATTTGACTTTGATTGTCAAAATCACGCTGTCAAATTATGAGAGATATAACAATCTAAGTGCTTATAGGGATGTGCGCTTGACCGGCAGCCACCTAGATGAAGCGAAATGATTGTGGCGGTTTCCTAATGGCGGCGTAATACTAATAATAGGCAACAGCGCTTGGAGACTGTTTTCAGTGATAAAGCGCTATATAAAAAAAATGATTACTATTATTAACTAACTTAAATGATAATTTGGTCAACATTTGAAATGACTATTTTAAGATGTACAATCATATCATGCCATTATTTTTGAACACTTGGAGGACTTATTTGAAATAAACATTCACACACGTGAGGTTGTAAATAAGTTGTGAAAGACCTTTATTGCTGTTTGGTAAAGTAGACATACAATATTTACATATTAATTGGTATTCTCAAATGAGTACATCCCTAAATGCGCACACACACACGCAAGCATACATGTGTCATTCATTTAACAATGTGATTTGCTATTCTGTATGTTTAACACTGGTAGGACTACACACAGCTTAAACACAAAAGGGGTCTGGGTTTTTCAAAGTCCCATTCAGTGAATTTTGCAAGAACATAAAAAATGAATTTTAAGCTGGTATGTTATAAATTGAGGACAAGTCTTTAGAATTCTCTTAATAGTAGAGAAAAATCCACTAGCAAGAAATTGTTTAAATCTAGCTATTTGGTCTCTACTACAATATAAAAGTACAAACATTTTTATGCCAACTTTTGTGTCAGATAACTAATTTGTCTTTCTTAGATCACTTTCCCACTTTTATGCTACATTAACACCTTTAATTATTCAATACAAAACTTTAAAAAATCTGAATTTTATTTTCAGAGTATTCTTATTAAGCAAATAGTGGGACTTTATATTAAAATACTACAAGACACATATCAAAGATATTGCGTAATGTAATGCAAGCTGTGATGAGAACAATTCGTCTCCCACATCACATACTGTCTTATCTGACGAAATGCCGTTTTTTAGAAAATCACCATTGAAATTCTACCGAGAGATTTCATGTTTGTACTATGGAAATAAACATTACAATTTACTTTTTAATTTTGCATTATGAAGAAAACATTCTGAAGTTTAAGTTTTAACCTTGCAGAGTTTTGAAAGTGCAATTGTATTCCTGATATAAAGCTACAAAGTCATAAGTCTGTATATGAAACGCAAAAAAGTTGCATTTTTACATACGACACTAATTTCACCGTTATATTTCAATGCGTTCAGATAGATCTCTATGTGAAACACGTCATGTTCACGTACAAGGCAGATACGACGCACATAGATCTGTATGTGAAAAGCACAGTTTGTTTTACGAACAGCGTTAATTATACACCTATTGAAATTACGTGTAAATGAAACATACGACAGTATGTGAAATCGTGATATGCAGTTTTGAGCTTATTGATCAAAATTCTTAATTAATATCTCACTAATTAGGTCACTTTCAAGATTGTAACTTTCTGCATGTATAGACCATAACATTATAAGTACATATGCAAAATATCTCTAAAAGTAAAAAATGTCAGATAAGACAGTATGTGATGTGGGAGACAAATTTTTAAAAAATGAAAAAAAAAATCCACCTTGATACCAGCTTTGTCTCTAAAAAAGGTAAATGAAGAATCATATTAAACATAAATAGAAATATATTGTTAATTCAAGTTATCAGGTATGCTGAAGGTCAACCCAAAATATAATATTGCAGCTTATTTTTCTGCGCATCAATAGTTGCGCATCTCTTACATGCCAGCATGGCAAATCAATCGTACCACTCTATTTCAAGTTGCTCAATACATGGTGTGCCCTAATTGGCCAAATTTTCTATAGAATGACCTACACTTTTAACCTTTGACCCTGCACATTAGCATACTACAAGTACATCATAAAAGCTGATACCCTAAAATAAAAATATCGTTCTTTGGACTTGTGTGCGTGGCCTGTGGTAAATTTAGGATTGCGAATTTAGCAACCACAATCTGCCTGTGGTTAATCACTAATGACATAGTCAATACCAGATATTAATAGCTTGAAGATGATTGGTATCGCCTGATCAGATATGACCGCAATGACCCCACCCAAAAGGGGAAAATAAGAAGAGAACTGTTTGCAAGCAGTCCAAAAACAAATTTGGTCAAGGGAACAGGATAAAGTTAAAGGTGTATTTTGTGATTTTAGCAACATGCTGATTTGATACTGCATTTTGATGTTACGGGCAACTGTGTTTGGAATACAGTGCCGATATGCCATTGCTATAATAAGGCCCTAGCCTCCCACTAGAAAATCAAAGTTAAAAGCAAAAGTTAACCTTATTATTGAGAATGATCAATGACTCCTATGTTTGACCTTAACTTCTTTTGCAAGACTATACCTGGTAGGCCCCACCCATCAATGATGATGGGTTAAGTTGCTTAAATATCCATCATCCTCTTGTAAGAGCACCCCTGCTTGATCCTCACCCATCAATGCATTATCAAAATACCGGTAGTATTTTTTGTTTTAAACATTCTTTATAGATGAGGTAACGTCTGGATACCATTTGTTTTGCGTGTACAGAACAGAAAAAGCACCTAATGTACGGCATTACACTGACTCGTTCAAATGACTACTCATTTGCATTATCAAAACTGAATGTGTGGCATTAGTTTTGTCAATGCACTAACAAGTAATATCCAAGCAAGTTACATCTAATTAATGTTAAATCCATTAAATTCATGAATAAAAAAATTGGCAGAAGTATTGTCATACACAATGAAGATTCATATGCAGCAGTTTATTTCGAGGGTTGACAATTCAAAAGGACTAACTCAGCACTGAAAGAAAATATTAAAGAATTTTCTTTAATTCTGCTGTAATTATGTTTTTGAAAAAAGTGTTTAATATTTCTACTAAGCAAAAATCTAGTCATACTCAAAAGGTAAAAACATATCATAAAGCTCATACATGGTACTATAAGCAAACATGATATAAAACTGTAGTAAACAAAGAGTTAATTTTTAATAGGAACAGCAGAATTAAAGAAATTCTGTAATATTTCATGTGCAGTGCTGAGTACATCTTTTGATTGTTACAAACCTTGTTTCAAAAAATAAGAAGCAAAGCTTGAAACTACCAAACTATTTACCAGGGTTGTATTTTATGAACGTTGGGCACGTCAGTGGTGTGGAACCAAGGTGGAGAGGAAGCATCCTTAAAAATCCTTGTCCCTTCTCCTGCCCAAATGAGATCAGGAAAAGTATTGAAAATTGTGCCCTTGCAAAAAGTGTTTTTAGTGTATTCCACACCAAATGATTATGTTTCCCCTGATGGTCTCAAATAAAATGTCTGCGTAATCATCAGGTGATGGAACTGCTCCAACCATCTTGGGAATTACTTGCGATTATTAAAAGTGCACATATGTGATTGGGAGCGGGCCATACAAAGGATTTATTTGGGGTGTGCGGGGAATCTCAAAAGTGGACCCTTTTGTAAAATGGACCCAACCACTCTAAATTGGTCCTTTTTGAACATTTCATCACCAAAAGTGGCCTTTTTTTTTAATTTTTTAGTTTTTTCTAAATTTTGGACCTTTTCATTTTTCTTAAAAAAAAACAGCAAAAAGTGGACTTTTTGCGCCCCATACCACACACGAACTAAACCTAGTTCTTAGTCTGGACAATTACTAATAGCCTCGGAAAAAGGCCACTCAGGTTCTATATTTGGTGATGTTGCATTAAACAATGAATAACGTAAATCAATCATTGGCAAGGCAATTCCCAAAAGGGTTGGAACAGTTCCATAGTTGCTAAGCCTGCTGTCAGGCGGAACTACTCTTGGTGCCATGGCATGAATAATTTGGTAACATAGAAGTTTAAGCTTGGTTCTCATCCTGATGTAGTTTTCTATTGACTCTAGCCACATCTGCTTACATGGACATAAAAGCAGTGTAATTAAACAATGCTACAGAACAATGTTAGTATAGGGTATACTTTGGTTGCTCTACCAGTAAATAAATAGGTTATAATATTTCCAGCTCACGCTTTTCCAGCCCAAACTGTATTATTACCTCAGGAATTTCAAGTAGCACGTACTTATTTGATAAGTCTTGACAATTTTCTAAAGTAAACACGCTTCAGCATTCCCATGTACTTTAAATAGTTAAAAAATACCTTTTGCGGCCTTACAATCTCTTTTTAAAACTACAAACAAACACTCCAAAACCACAGTGATCATAGCAAGATAGGGCATTGTTTTACTTCAAGTAATGTATAATGCTACAAGTTTCAGATCGATATGCCTGTATTCTGAAATAATTGAAAATGTAAGATTAGAATTGGACCAAAAAAGGCACAAAAATTCTGAAGGAGTGGTAAATTGTGAGCAGTTTCAATAGGTTGAGATTTGCCTAAAATTTTATGTGGGAATTTCGTTGTGGCTTATGGGTTTATGAACAACGCAATCTGCAAAGTCAACATATAATCTGTGAGCTGCGTTTGCCACTAGTTGAGGTGCTCTTTGAATTTGTCATATATGGTCAATTAGGAATTTGCCCATTTGCATGACCAATTTACTCCTTGTATTTTTCATTATCTGGCATGGAAGGCAACAATTAGAGGTTTTGGACATAACAGATAAAATGCATCCAAAATACTATGTTTGGAAGTACAAAAAGATTACTAGTGATGCTTTTTGTAGCAAACCATTACCATCCAAATATTTATTATTTATGCCTATCCAAATTGGCATGCATCTAATTTATTAATGCATCCCAAAACTCTTGGCCTTTAAAAAATTGTACATTAAGCATTATTGTTCAATTAATGCTACTAAAAATAAAATTTGTTAGATGCATCACACACGGTTTTTCTCAGAGAAACTATCATTATAAACTTACTAACACATAAGATTAAATTAGTGATACATTCTAAACAAGACTACAATCCTAACACTGGCCGTGATATCCATTGCCTAATACACAGATTACCCCTGACTAATGCACCACAGGCTAATAGTTATAGTCTGGTTAGATGCATAGTCGATGCGGTCATGCATGCGTAATATGGAGTGTTTTTTGTTCTATTGATCAAGGAACAAAACCACTTACATTCCAAAAAACCAAAGAACAAATCATGCATGGCTCTAAACCTGCCAATGTTTTGTCATTTGACCAAACCATGGCATGCAATGAAGAAACAAAAATTGACCATTCATTTAAATTTGCTCATAACACATTAAACAACTTCTTAAGCGTGATTGATTGATTTAAACTGTGCTGCCTCCGAAGCCTTTGGGGGTGCTCTGGCATTCTGAGTGTTAACTGATGCGATCGATTGCTTGACGCTTTGGCCCAGCTTTCAGGCTTTTAGGCTTCGAGTTGAGCAATGTCAATTGAGAGACATTGTCAATCAAATCGGTCGCTACAAATACATACTGCGTATATTTGACAAACAGTTTTCGAGAAAATCGCAATTCAAATCTATAGCGACATTTCATGTCATACGGAAAACGAAGCATAAATGAAACATCCAGATTCTACGTTTTGAAAAGAAAACATTTTAAGCCCAATACAAACCACTAAAATCCAACTTAAAACTGAAATTATTATGTCTTAATTAGGCTACAAGTTATAAGTCTGATATGTGAAATCAAAATAATTAATTGCAAAATGACGACGCATTTACACCGTTGTTTTTTTATGTACGTTAAATAGATCACTATGTGAAACGGCTTGTGTACGAAATAACGATGGAAAGACGTCAAAAAGATCGGTATGTGAAATCGCTTATTTTGAAGATCGGCCAAAATAGAACGTTATACCAAACACGTGTCAATGAATGGCGATTTCAACATACGGACAGTATGTGAAACGCGGATGATGATTTTGAGGATTTTGTGGAAGATGTCAAAATCAGTAATTATAAAATAATTAATTAGGCATCCTCACATTTTTGAAACGTTTGTGGATGGCAAGAACCGATGTGAAATAAGAAGTGGGTGAGGAAATTGCCAAAAACCTCAAAAATGTGAAATACGAAAGTAGTGATGGCGGGGTGGGGTGACGAAAATAGGCTGATGTTTTGAACTTTGTCCACCAATTTCCATATTGCTATTTCTTGCTTTATGTTGTCCTCTGCTATTTAGGCATCGCATTTAAAAGGCCGTTCAATGGATTCAAACTGACCCTGCGCAGCGACAACAAAACGTGGAGCACTTGGGCATCAAAGAGTTAATGCTATGCTTCCAGATGCATGCAGTACTGGGTATCAAAGAGTTAATGCTATGCTGCCAGATGGCATGAGCACTGGGTATCAAAGCATTAAGCTATGCTTCCAGATGCATGAGTACTGGATATCAAAGAGTGTATGCTATGCTTCCGAGCATGAGCACTGGGTATCAAAGAGTTAATGCTATGCTTACAGATGCATGAGCACTGGGTAATCACAGAGTTACTGCATGCTTCCAGATGAAATGAGTACTGGGTAATCAAAGAGTAATGCTATGCTTCCAGATGGCATGAGCATGGGTATCAAAGAGTTAATGCTATGCTTCCAGATGCAGGAGCAATGGGTATCAAAGAGTTAATGCTATGCTTCCAGAGGCATGAGCCACTGGGGTATCAAAGAGGTTAATGCATATGCTTCAGATGGGATGAGCATGGGTATGCAAAGAGTTAATGCTATGCGTGCCCGATGCATGAGCACCTGGGTATCAAAGAGTTAATGCGATGCTTCAGATGCATGAGCCTGGGTATCAAGAGTGAATGGCTATGGTTCCAGATGCATGAGTAATGGGTACTCAAAGAGTTAATGCCTATGCTTCCAGATGCATGTGTACTGGGTATCAAAGAGTTAATGCTATGCTTCCAGAGGCATGAGTAATGGATATCAAAGAGTAATCTATGATTCAAGATGCATGAGCCACTGGGTATAAAGAGTAATGATAGCTTTCCCAAGATGCATGAGCACTGGGTATCAAAGAATGTTAATGCTATGCTTCCAGATGCATGAGTACTGGGCATCAAAGAGTTAATGCTTGATTTCTTAGATGCATGAGCACTGGGTATCAAGAGTTAATGCTATGCTTCAAGATGACATGAAGCACTGTGTATCAAAAGTTTAATGCTATGCTTCCAGATGCATGAGCACTGGGTATCAAGAGTTAATGCTATGCTTCCAGATGCATGAGTAATAAATCACATTTTATACATTAGCTTACAAATTTTGGAAATCTATTTTGCTACATTCATCACAAAGTCAAAGTTAAGATTATTGATTACCCCAATGTCCTTTGACAGAATTATTTAAAATACATGTGACAGCCACCAATAACATTAGCTGGACCTCCTACTGCTTCTTGTAGAATACTCGAAAAAAATATAGGGTCTGGCCAATTAATCCATATTAAGGCAAAGGCCTGCAATGAAAGGATACAGCACCAGAATGTACACCATTTTCTATATTCTCTGAACACCAAGCAGGGGGGCAATGAAATTGACTTTTTATAAAAACACAGATTCCATAATGTTGGCAAACTCAACTGACAAAAGAGCTGGAATTATTTGAACAGATGTGTCATAATGAAAAATCAACCTAAAACTAGGTCTACTTGTGGTACATGTCTAGGCCTTAGGATACAAGCATTAGGTGCAGCTAATAGGCGGAGAGATGGGGCCGTTTTCATGCCCTATTTTACCCACTGGTATGGTTTATGGATTTTCAATTACAGCATCCATCTGGCCACATCCTGAAACACAAAAGTCTTAAGTGGCAGCAGCGTGGGTTGTGACATCGAGGTCATGACCTTTTTTAGACCCGTTTTGCCTTAAATTTAAATTTTTGGACACAACATTCGACTGTGAGGAAACCATAAGTGAGCCAATTTAGGCTCATTTTAAAGATGAAGGGATGTTTCGACCACGATGATAGCTAACAAAAAGCAATTTATGTACAATTGTGTCTGATTTTGAGCCAAAAAGCTATTGTTTTGACATGTTTTGGGTGTTAAAATTGCTTTCTTTTGGTTTATATTCCATCCCACAGCTGGATTACCCGACATTTGATCTTCTAAAAGTTTCCAAAAACAACTCCATGAGTACAGCTTGATGAGTAACTTTCAATCAATTGAATATACGATGTGGAAAATATGGAAGGGGCAGTGACCT
>JAMKCH010025910.1:0-19503 GCA_023653785.1 Ophioderma brevispina
AAAGAAAGAATCCAAAACGATTTAGGCGTTTGATGGGGGTCTGTCATGGGTGTTCACATGACCCACACACGTCCGTCGTCCGTTATGACAACAGAGGAAACCAGAGGCATCAATGATGCAGAAGCCCATCAGTGAGTGTGTCAGAGGACAATTTTTGTGACGCCCTTTTTTACTTACAATGGAAAATCTATGATAAACAAATCGACTTGGTACAAAAAGTGGTAATAAGAACAAGTGGTTCTCGAAACCACAAGTCTTGCCTCTCTTGTGATCGCAAAAGTGTAAACACGTGTATGATGGCGTTAAAAGGTCTATAGGGGTCAATGGGTGTCATTCTCTGAAACACCCCCATGAGTCGGGATCTTCTGACAAGCTAGGCTGAATTGGCTCAAATTGTTAGGCAGAAGAGAAAAAATTATATAACTTTACCCTAAACTGGACAAAAATTTCCCTTTAATCAGCCCACTGGAAGCTGGGACCCAATCTGTTAACACCCCCATATGGGTCACGTGTCAGCAGATGAGTATTTATCAAATGAACTTGGTTTCAATGCATGTGACTTTTGAATCCAATCTGTTAGACCCCATATGGGTGTTGGGCCATTGGATCTTCTGATCAAAATTGGTGATTATAGCAATTTATCTTGACGACTGAAAAAACAAAGTCATAGATTTTCGAAGATTGCCCCTTAATTGCCCAATCTGTGAACAAAAAACAACCTATATGAACAAGCTTGGACCAAGGGTTCTTCTGACCTAATTTGTTGAAATTGGCTCAAGAGTTTGGGCAGGACAGAGAAACAAATTAACAACCTTTAACCGAAATGACCAGGCAGACATCACACAGCACACAAACAGTATCTGTTTTAAAAAAGATAAATAACTATAACTGTCTGAAACACTATAAACCTAAGCATTCACTCTTGCCTATACATATAGGTATTGTTACAAAAAGCTAAAGTGTGAACACAAAGGGACATAACTTTCATACGTCCTCTAATTAGTTATAGACTTAGTTAGTTAATTAGCTAACATTATACATATAATACATCTAATTAAAGTTATGTCCAAAGGAATGCCGTAATAATGAGATAAGTATTACACGCGATTCTTTACTTGGACATTGACTTTATGAGAGTAATGACGGCGGCAAAAACATTTTTATCTCCACGCAAGCACGCACACGACACACACACACACACCACACACACACCACACCCACCCCACCACACACACACACACACACATACATACACCACATACACACACAGACATATGTATGTACGCATGCATGCACAAACATGCATGCATACATGCATACATAACACCCACACAAAACACCACATACATGTATATGTAGACACGTACATGTAACATACAAATAGGTGTCTTGGTCTTGCTTGAGCCAAACAGATTTGTTCCAATGTTAATTATTTTGAATGTAACAGCACACAAACACACACAAATAGTGCAACACACATACACACATGCAACAGCCAGAGAGACAGCGCACAGACTGGGATACAGATGGACACACATACCACACACACACAAAAACAGAGGAAAGGTTTTGTGGATCCAAGAAAATTCCAGACATTTACTTTTAAATTGAGAAAGAAATATTGGATTTTTATAGGGGTAGAAGATATTAACTCTGTGACCCTGACCAGAATAAATGAACAGAAATTCTATTGATTGGGGGCATGCAATGGTCGGCCATGGTACATAATACAATTTTGGCCTTTTATTTAAATTTTCGTGCTCCAGCGCTGGGGATTACTTATTTCCTTCACTAAAATTAAAACAATATTATCTTAACCACGAAAAGCTGTGTCCCCACATGAAAAGAGTGCACATTATTTAGAAAAATGAATAAAATGTCAACTCAATTTATTTGCAGAATATCAGTGACAATGGATATATACATAACCTCAACATGCTCAAGCGAACAATGGAGCTAATGATATTCAATAATCGGCCCGGGACACACTTCACCTTCTTTCACATCTGGTCTATTGTTAATGTGCACGCAGTTGAATAGACTTCGAATGTTATGTCCTTGCCGCATTGGCAAGTTCTTCCCTCGTTCGCGATAAAAGAAATCTTGAGATTCTACTGTGTGTTCAATTAACTTTGACCATATGATTAATAATTTTTTTTTTTGAAAAGAACATGTAAAGGGACCAAATTCATGAAAGAAAAGCCCATGGCAAGGACTGACCTAATTTGTGCATTACCTAGATCCGCAAGTTATTGTCTTTAAAACCCTATTTCTGTTCAATTTACCAAGAAAGGCAATGGTATTCAGCGACCTACATTTTTAAAAATCATGAGCGAGGTGAGTATGTTGCCCTGTAAGTTATGAACAGATACTAGAGCTCAATACGGCGAAGTCATAACACCTGATATAGCTTAAAATCTTTTCAACAGTGTAGGCAGTAACAATGGACCTGCATACCCTGTTGAGAAGAGATCTGAAGTGTTTTTAGGTTGATTGTTGAATATCATTAGCTCTATTGTTGGCTTGAGTTTACGTGTACATATTGGTCACTGACATTCTGGGAGTAAATTGGGTTGACATTTTATTCATTTTTCTAAATAATGTGCACTTTTTTCATTTGGGGATACAGCTTTTCCTGGTTTACATAATATTTTTAAATTTTTAGTGAAGGAAGTAAGTGATCCCCAGCGCTGGAGCACGAAAACGATCGTTAAATCACGAACGTATCATGGCCTATGGGACTATTATGGAAAATACCCAAGTTTACATTTTTGAAAGATATAAACCATTTTTTAAATGTACAGAATGTTTACATTTTATTATACTATATCCATTTGTAAAACTACTGGTGACAAGCATATTGCTAAATGCCATCTATCTGACCAAGGTAATGACCTTGTTATATGGCCAACAGACATGTGTGTGTCCCCTTGCTAAAGTCACAAGACCCTGCTAGCTAGCAAACATGTAATTGGCAGGACAATGACCAACCCAGGTAAAAACATTAGTCTGCAGATGCTCTTTCAAGGCTAGCATTATACAACATAGCAGCTTAGGACAGTGATGCTGCATTAAAAAATGCCTACTAATTTTCACCTTGGAAATCAATTGAAAAAGACAAAAAATACCCCAAAAAACCAATTTGAACTGCAAAAGTTCCAAAAAAATGGTTTCATAGAAAGCACCATCATTTCAATACTTGCATCACTGTGATTTTTCACTATAATTGAACAATTTTACAAAAGACTAGTTTATATTTTAGTGGATGCCCTTGACAGAAAATCATCTACCTCGATGTCAGAAGCCTATCTATTGATAGGCTGAAAATCAGAATTTTTCGTTCAGATTTCGCTTTTACGTACTAAACCAATGGCGACGTCTAAAATTGGATTTCTTGGCCGCCCTCCCCTTATGATTGAATAATAGAGGAACTCTGATGTTATCAACATCTCGTCAAACTCACTTAACTTGCCTGTTTTTAACTTGAAGATTTTGATCTGTGTGAACTGAATAGTCACTAAAATGACTTGGCAATATTTACACATCATTCCAGTTGTGATTTGGAAAAAAAATCGCCGTTGACACTGTAAGCTTATCAGTCAATTTTGCGGCCAGATTAGAACTTGTCAGTGTTGCAAATTAGGCAACCTCACAGGCAAAATTTAGTATTTAACGTTCAACAAGGAAGTTGGGTGAGGCTATTATTTCACCGCCTGTGATATATTTTTCCATATCAAGCTTAGTAGCCTATAATTGTCGATTACTGCTTAATATTTATAACACGTTGAACATGTAAGCCGCGGGGGAGCCGGGGGGGGGGGGGGCGGGGCGGTGGGAACTGCCTTTTCCAGAAGTGGTCTGTATTGTAATGTAAGGGCAAAGTGTATACACCCCTTCCATTTTCACAACACAAGTCCCAAAAGACCCATTTAAAAAAAATAAGTGTTATTAAACCCAGTGGCGTCTCAGACTTTTTTCGGGGGGGGGGTGATTTTTGATGGAAGTGAATCTGTGGTCAGGGCAAATCTACAAAAATTGACATTTTTAACCAATTATGGATCCAAATCGCTTAATTTGGCCAAAATTTGAATTAAATCCCAAATCGCGATTTTTGTTTCCCTTTCGCGGGGGGGGGGGGGGATTTGCACCTCGTGCGGCCGCCACTGCCTAAACGGATTATGGGCGACACCGGCTAGATTGAAACTTTTTCCATAAAACTGGCAATTGATCTTTTCTCTAACTTGTGTTATTTGCAATATAAAACTCATGCTTTTTAGCTAGATTAAGCGGAACCATCCTACTTCGATGTCATTATTTAAAGAAAAAGTTAATTGGCAGTGTGCAAAATGTGTGGCTTACAGTAGGTCCCCCTCCATGTGCTATTGTGACTACTTTCATCCTCTGAGGTTAAAATATTTCAAAATTGTTTTATTGCTGAATCAGTGTTTTAATTTATCAGTAGGCCTATTTTTTTAATGAAATTGGCGAAGGTTATGATCTGGCAATAAGGATTTCAATTTTCCTCTCCATGCATTACTTCAAATAAGCACATAGTTCTAACAGCCTTGACACATTATCATATACCTTTACAACTTCTCAATTTCATGGCACAGATCAATAACCTCAACTCATTATAAAAATGCCCCTGGTGTCAGTATGGAGTCGTGATACCTAAGGCATAAGGTTCAGTTCATGTTTATGCAGGTATAAATAGGTCCAAACCAAGTCCCTGGAATGACAATATAATTGTAAAATCACCACTTTATAAAGCTAAGGCAAACAAGGCCACAGATAACAGTCCCATTGGAATGAGGTTGTATACAGTATTATGACCTGTGTGTTGCCAAGTGGACATGTACAATAGTTTTCCAATGCATCACCATGTGGATGGAATTTTGCATTTTCAAAATTAAATAAAGCACTAAGAAAATGTTCAAATTTAACATTCCGTCTCATTTATAGCATTGCCTTCCCCCTCCAACTGGCAGCCTTTCAGGGGAAGGGGAAAAGGTGGTAAGGTCCACGTTATATATGCCAAATAAGGTCAGATTAATGTTGGGTAGTATTTTTTTCTCATAAAAATAATATTAAAAAATAGGGGGTGTTTAATAGGTACACATCATTTTTTTTGTTTTAATACAAATTATTTAAATTTGAAAATTTTTGAGACATGTATCTAGTTAGACACAAAGTCTATATTGAAAAAATCCAATGTTACCGGTTTCACTATCGCCACTTAACCGTTTAAGAACACACATGTACTGACAGTGTGATTAGTCCTATTCAGAGTGTGCATTGATCAATCCACAATGCCCCAGTTTGGGAAATTTCACCTCATAGGGTCATGTGATCATAGGGTCATAAAATCCATTCTTAGCATAAAAATCCTGACTTTAATGCTCATTTTAGCCACAGTGTTATGTACTCATGGATTTTTAGCAATGATTCTTAATGTGGTTCTTAAACTTTTGGAACACTTTTTATCTCGAAGTACTGACATGTTATGTACAGTATGGTATAGGCGCATTTGCTATGCATCGTGGGATTGATTCAAAAAACCCTCTGAGTCTAGCTCTGCCTGATCGAATATGGTTTTGTATAGCTGGGAACTACCGCCCTAGCCAGGATTTTTTTTCTGAGGGGTGCGGATTTTTCCAAAAGTGGACCTTTTCCCAAATGTTGGACTGTTCATATAAGGGTGTAAATAATTGGCAAAATGGACCTTTTGCCCAAATATTGCCCTTTTTTGCAAAAAAAGCCTAAAACCCCTATTTTTTTCCTAGCTCGCTTCGCTCGAACACATCATTTTTGTGGACCTCTGAATTTGGAGATTTGGTTGGGTACTTGCACCCCCCTCAACCCCCTGGCTACGGCCCTGGGAACTACTATGGTTTCATATTAAGATTGTTAGTCACGTGCGCCGTGTAAGATCTTCGGGTAATTCTCGAATTCCTCAAAATAAGGATCCAACTTCAAAGTGTGAGTGTTCGTTTATGCTTTCTTTTATTATTGTCAATCCAATACAGAAGCAAACCTTGTCGCATTACGTTAAGCCCTCCGATGAAACCCAAGACGAGCAAACTCCACTTTTGAGAGGTCGGACAACTTCAAGCGATTATGAAAGCATTTTTTGTCGAATGGGTCAAGGGGCTGGCAGGTCATCAATAAGCGACCACTTTGCTATCAAGGTAACTCGTACTATTGTATCGCATATTCTAAGAACTTGAAATTACTGCACTCCATTTCGCCTAAAATTAAAGGGACAACATGAAACGTTGAATGCATTGTACTCATCAATTCCCATGAGTCGTTTTTTGTGCATATCTATAATGTTAAACCACAGGCTATGTAATTGTGTTGAAAATAAAAAAAATCGGATTAATTGGTCAAAACATTATAGAGGAAGCGATATTACAGCGCCCGTTATTGAATTCACGTGACTTTGGTAAATGATTTCGACCCATGAAAATGATCTGAAAGTCAAAGTATTTAAAGTAATAATTTTAACTCGCTGTTGAATAATTCAACAGCGAGTTTTAAACTAAAATCAAACTACATGACCGATTAGTGCGTTAAATGTGATTTCGAAACAGTTTTAACTGCATCATTGCTAATAAAAGGGATATTTGAAAATTGTAGCGGGGACACATGCTAGCATGTGTCACAATCAAAACTTGACTGACACATGCTAACATTATGTACATAAAACCGTACGCAACTCTTTAAAAGCATCAAGCTTCCGTACTTTGAATGTATTTCAGATCGAGAATGGAAATTTCACTTGGGATAATGAGAGCTCTGTACCGATTCTGAAAGATATCAATATGGAAATACTACACGGTAAATATGTAATTATGTTATTAAAATACTAGGGTAGATCAATTTAGGTTATATTAAAATGCAAATATACATGTTTGGCATATCCTTAGCATCTAAATGAGGTAAGGTAAAGTTAGAGAAAATACGCGTAACATTTAAATTCAACTAAAAAATGACGATGAGATAAAATTTCTAGGCCGACGGGATTTAAAAGTAGCCACAATATTAACATCATAAATAGATGTTGGACCGCTATTGCGATTGTGACATAATAAAGTAACTTATGACGGTCTGATTATTGACCGGGAGGTTAACTGCAATATGAAAGTGTTAATCCATGTTCGCAAGTGAACCCTTGTAACATGCCATAAATGCGGACCGTAATAAAATAGTCCAGCGGGACACCCGTTGTAGGACCTGAAGGGAAATGCTTTGACTGCCGGATTCCAAATCTGATGCAACTTTTCTAATCTTAAAGAATTTTCAAATAGGAAGGGTTAAATTTGTAAGCGTTTCATATGGGATCGAAACGTGTATAGACATATTCATCTCACTATGAGTTACAATATGCTCATCCACAAGACACAATTCAGTGGGGTGTACTTGAATTGAACTAACCTTGTGTGATCTGGGTACATATATTGATTACCCCCAAAACAAGGGGTATATATACTTCTAAGACATAGCTGATGAAAGCTACAACTGTTGCCAAGGGAATGAGCTTTTACTAGCTCTAGTGGTCTGGTTCTAAGGATTAAGATAATGCTTTCCAGGGCAGTCATTAGCTGTGGTTATATCGCTTTGGTTTTGAATTCAACAAAATGATGGATGCCCCCGTAATGGCGGATCAATCGGACACCACTTAACTAAGCTGGTGTCCATTCTATTGCCGCGTTGTTAACTACTTGTTGTATCCCATATAGGCGAAGGCTGACAATGGTGATAGGACAGTTGGTAGTGGTAAATCTTCGTTGCTGTCGCAAGTCTAGGTGAAATTGAAACCTTGAGTGGCTCCGTGTATTTGGCGCTTAACGTAAGTTCATCAGTGCAAATTTCACCTTGTTTCTAGTTAGCCGACTGGTTTTCATTTCTCTCAAACATATTTTATAGGGCGCTTTCACTGAAGGTCAATAGGTCAACTTGGCCAGACTTGCCCTCCAGAACAAACCAAGCATACAGAAAATACAAAAGAATCACCTGCAGAAATATCTGCAATTTTCACCTGAACCAGGTGCATGTATTGTATTCTCCGCATGCCTGCATGATCTGGAGGGCAAACAAAAGTCCATTCAACTTTATTTGCCTTCCGTGAAAAGGCCCTATAGTAAAGAAAACTGAAATATCAGGTGGGGGGCACTTGATTGCACAAAATAACGAAATACGATTTCGCAACATTCCAACACTCACGGGCAGCCATAGCTGGGGTGCATCATGCTTGAATTCACCCAAATGTGCCGATTAAGTATAGCTTTTGAATTATATTATCAAGCGTGATGGCGAGTACAAAGATTTGGGTCGTTGGGTTGGAGACCCCCAGTAATGGCGGATCAATTTCTGACCATCATTTGGTGGTAGGAATTTGTCTATAGGGCCAAAGGTTGGTGCCTCATAATGGGTTAAGTGGAATCGACCTATTTCTTATTGTAAGTTAAAATATATAAATACGACTCCTATATAAGTGTATAGTCATAAACTAATGATCCTTTTTCTTCAATTTTCGAAGTTTCTGATAGACATGTTAATAGCTTGTTTAAGACTCTTTCTGGTCATGTATGTAACAGCCCACAGCATTCAACACATTTTATGGCCGCCATCATGGAATATTTTCATGCACAGTGTTATGACGTCTCATGGATGTCAAAGGTCAGAAATACCTTACAAAGACAAATAAATGAGCCTTGTGCACAAATGACCTGAATTTTATAATATAACAGATTTAATGATTTTTAATCAGATTGGATCAAGAATTTGGTACGTCCAAAGCACAATTGTCTATACAATTCAAAGTTACACTTAACAATTCTAATCTTAGAGTTCTTCCAGTTCATTTATGTCTCCAAGTAAAAGTAACGTTGCAGTTCAACCATGATATGTCCTCACAGCGAAGACTCCAAAATGACAGTGTACAAGTTCACATAAATCCAAGGTATATTCCATGTGAATCTTCTCAGTCCCGAAGATAATGACCAGTAGTTCAAGGCCACGGGGTCCTTCCTCGACGACACTAGAGTAGATTCCAAAATAAGTGAGACCTCATTAAAAGTTTTAGGTCTGTCCATTCACCGTGAGAGGTATTAGGAATTATTTGAATGGCCACGGGTAAAAAGGTTTATGGTACTCATACAATGTATAGTAATGTAGCTAGTAAATAATGTTGACCTAAAATGCATCATTTCACATCTAAGATAGCTTGGATGTTTTAATTGATGTATCAGGATGAAAACACAAGCAATTATTAATTTAATTTCATTAAACGTTGTTATTTGAACATAAATTATTTTTATTTATTATTATTCATGGTTTATTAGATATTGCATTGTAGCCCTAAGGCTAAATTGCAGCAACATTTACATTAAAAAACATTGTTGTTCCAAAACAACCACATAAAACTGCATTTAAACGAAAAAGATACAACATGTAAAACAATCAAAGATGCACATTGCACTCTTGGCACCTCCCGAAATACCCACCCAGCTTGCCCACCCACCCACCACAAACACTCATTCACACGCTACACACAGACACCCCCAAAACATACCACACACACCCAAACACACCAATTATACATACACACACACCTGCTAGCATAAAAAACAGAAACTGTAAAATTAACAAGCCCAAGCACGCGACATCCCGCAAACACTGCACCCATAACACCAATCCCACTCACAGACCGCCCACACCCATATATCCACACCAAATCAGTACTTAAAAAAAGGATCATTACAAATTGAATTTTAGTAATGCATTAAAACCAGAGAAACCAATTTGCCACCATGCAAAAGGAACCCTAATATCGTTACTGAAATCATTAAAACCTCACAAGTACGATGGTTCTGTACCAAACATGGGTAGATTAGAGGATTGAGAGTTACTGAAGAAATCCAACTTTTTTTTACTTTCAGGGTCACCATTTGCAAAAAACTCAGAGTTATACATTTTTACCGCAACTGAAAGAACACAATTTTCCTTTTCCCTTTAAAGGAATCAATACAACACGGTGAGTGCTTGTTCATACATTGGGATCATGGCCAATGATCCGAAGAAAGCTCTTTTCTGGACCCTCGTCACATAGGTGATTGTGCTAGTTATGCCAGCATGCCAAACTGGTAACGGCATACTCTATTAAGACGTACATCCCTCTTATATTGTTATTGGTCATTAACAGAGAGGTTGAATTTCTTTAACAACTTAAGCATTATAATTTTGCTGGCTTTGCGAACAACTTGAGAAAGATGGAGACCCCATTTTAAATCTGAAGAAACAATGACTCCTAAAATTTTCATACTATCAACAACTTTCAAGTTTGTACTGCACATTTTCAATGGTGCCACATCTAACTGATTCTTCATGAAGCTAACAATCATATTTACACATTTGTCAGGATTGAGCTTCATCTCATTCTGAGTAGCCCAATCACAAAACTCGTCAAGAGTTGCTTGTAAAGAATGAACATCGCCAACACGAGTATTGTCCACTATTGTCATATCGTCAACATATTTGAGACTTAGAACCCTACCATCAGTGGTATTTGTGCGCACGGCTTCATTAAACTTAGCTAAAAGCCCAACGGGCCAAACTTAGTGCCCTGAGGTAGGCCACCTTTTAAGGTGATGAATTCAGAAAAATGATTTTGGTAACGAACACATTGCGAGCGTTGCTCTAAGAAGCTATACACCCAAGGGATCACTGACGGACGGGTACCTAAGTTCAAAAGATCTTGATTAATGATGCTGTAATTGATTAGGTCAAAGGCCTTGCTGAAGTCAGTTATAACTATTGAACAGTTAGATTTCAATTTATCAGTGTGAGAAAATAAGTTGTTTATAAGTTTAACCAATAATGAGAGGTTGACACCCCCTTGCGGTTGCCAAATTTGAGTCAAGATTATGTTCAATATCAGATAAAACCCATTCTGTAACAAATGACTCTGCAATTTTTGCGAAATGGTCTGTTAAAGAAACCGGACGTAGTTTATCCCAAGATGGCGGGGAACTTTTGGGCAACGGTATTACTATCGCCTTTTTCCACTGTACAGGGGACAATACCGTTTTGATATGAGGAATTGAGAAGATCTGTTAACGGTTTGCTGAGTTTGTAAGAAACCTCACGGATCAAGCAAGCAGGAATGCCGTCCGGACCTCCGGCCTTCCGGCGATTAAGAGTCTTCAGACGATCGAAAACATTCCATTCATAAATTATAGGGCATGATTCCAGTGCTGGAAGAAACGCTGGCAGCAAAGAGCGGTTCAAAATAGGAATATCTTTAGTAATTGATGAAAAATATCCGTTAATGCTGTCAGCCACTGCAGAGACATTATTAGGATCTACTCCAGGTGGAGGCGTAATAGATGTGTTAACCATCCGATTTCTCTGTACCATGCAGCCGGATTATCTGACTTTAATTTTTGAATCCTTTGGTGATAAAAGTTCTTCTTAGCAGCAGATATTTTACGGCTAATCATATTTCTAACAACCTTCCATAGCGGATTACCGCTTGCAAACAATTTTTGTCTTTCTCTGATCAAACTTTTAATATCGCCAGTCATCCATGGTTTATCTTCTGGATACAACTTTACCGTCCGTGTAACAAAATGGTCGCTGATTGCTTTATTAAGAGTATTATACATAACATCGCATTTGCTTTATGGATCATTGGCCAAATGCACTTCGGTCCAATTGTGCGTAGTAATCCATTGACCAAAGGCCGTATGGAGGAATTTTTCATTGGTCTAATTGTTTTCTTCAGAGAAACATTACGTTTGACAAGTCTTGGAAGCTTTTACACTTCAAAATATCATTCCTCATCACAACATTGGAGAAATAATACATTCTTATATCAATGCACACGTAACACAACTGAGTTTTTTTGGCCATTAAAAATGGGCCAACCTTGTATTAAGAGATTAGAGCAAAGCGGATTTCATCTCCGGACCAACCATGGCGTAAGTCTTTCTATTGTAGAACTGAATGCATCAGTTTCCAATAAGTCAATTTTGTACAGTAGCTTTGTACCATGGACACAATATGTTTTTTAATGGCAACAAAGGCCTAGTCTCCGCTTGGCCGGGGATTGAACCCATTTCAATATCCATCTATCGAAATATGCATGGAGTCTCACTTAATTTGAAATCTACTATAATATTCTGCAATACAATCCAGGTATTATACCACCATCGGTCTGCTGCTAATGTCCTCATTTAAAGGTCCATGGCCCGATCGCTAATAGCCTCGTCCCCAGGGACCCCAGATTTTACCGGAAGTGGTCAAAATGTTGGTATCCGAAGAAAGCTCCTATTTTTCTCATTTACCTTGTGAAATCTTAGGGCTAAAGGATCTTTAGTGTGGATGTTATGAGCGAAAAGGTGCCCCTTTTTGGTCGACCATTATTAATTTTACACAATGCAATACTCTATGGGATTGCAAAATCACGTTTTTAGCTCTCACATCAAAACGGGTGTGGAAATATCGGCTCGAAACTTTACAGATGGGGTTTTGGGGTGAAGGCCATTCTACCAAGATGAAAAACTTAGACTTAAGTCGGGCCATCCCCCTTTAAGACCACAAACTGGAATCCCTTTTTGATTCCAAAACCTGAAGCTCTTTTGGATTAAAAGACAGACGACAGCAGACAGTTCAGCTTTCAAGCTCCGGCGGTCTCCAAAGTATTATAAATCCTGGCACTATGTAAAGCACAAATCTACCTTTTTGTAGATTAAAACTAGCTATAACAATACTGTGTAGCTCCTGGTTACAACTGCTGGTCCTGAGTCTTTTCAGTGAGTAGTATTTAACTTCTCACAGCCAGATTCCCCTCTCTAACAATAATCATTACAGCATCATCATGCATAAACATAATCTTGCACTGACCAATTGGATTTCACATAAATTACCTCATCTGCATTGCATCACCTCACAATTATAACTTCATGGGGAACCCCCAAGTTATTCAACCGGTTTTGATCTCAAAGCATAACAAGTTGACTTGGTTTCTAAATTTACATCTTGGGCAATTCCCATACACCTCTTTAGTTATAAACAATAGGTGTATATTTCAACATAGCACTAGGGGAATTCCACTTTCTTCTCTTGCACAATCTATCTAGTAAATAATACCTGGTCTGATCTCAATATAGCACAAGGGGATTTCCATAAAAAAGTGCTTTTTCCATGAGAAACCTTTTCCCAAGTAAAATTGAGAATCAAATTAATATTTTTAATCACAAATATGGAGGCTAATATAACAACAGTAATTTTTTGGGCAACTTTCCTAAAGACGTTTATCCAAATTTCACCCCATTTTGTTCAGAAATGGAACCGATGGCTGCTCCCCTGGTATTGCTTATGGAGCGCAGAAGGCATGGCTAATGAATGCATCTTTACGAGAAAATGTGTTGTTTGGTCAACCTTGTAAGAAGGGAAGGTTAGTCTTCACAATAAGATTGTGAAATTTCATTAGGTCATTGATAAGAACAAACGAATATATTCATTTCAATTTTTGGTTTATTTCGCATATTGCCATCGCAGCCATAAGGCTGAATAATTACAACAGTCACAATAAAATTGGTATAACATAAAACCCATATTATCAATTAAAACACAATTACTAGTGTATAAAACCAATTTCACGTTTTTAAAAACTACAATATTGCACAATTAAATCAGGTCAAACTGAATCTTAAAAGTAGAAAGGATTCTATAACCTTACCATAAAGGTAATTGCACTATTTGTGTATCTTGTTTGTGATTTAGGAACGGTGAGTTAATTGGAATTACAGAAATTTTGGGATCTGAAATTTGGCAACCAATGTTGACGTTGATCACAAAAGTTAAAATTTAATAAAAACATTTCTTTTTATTCATTTCTGGCTAATAACATTCTCATTATACCATTATTAGGTCTTAGTTTCATTGTATTGGCTATTTTACCCAAAATACAACAGATACCACAAAATCGTTGGCGCATGCGCTCTGAAGCCTGATATAGACATCTTACCTGCTGGTGATCTGACGGAAATAGGCGAGAAGGGAGTCAATCTGAGCGGTGGCCAGAAACAACGCGTCAGTGTGGCAAGAGCTATGTACTCGAACAAATCTGTAGTATTACTGGTATGTTATTTCTATATTAGTTCATGCAATAACTGGTTTGTGGTGTTGTGCTACTTTGTCACTTCAAGTGTTGAAGGAATTCGGGTTTAATATTTACGGCACAAACATAAAGATGTGGACTGCCATGATTGTAGTGATTATTTGACCCGTGTTGTGAAGTTTTGTACTATCAAATGGCTTGAAACAATAAAACGGTGATATCATGATATAAAACAAAATGATGCTAAATTCGTGCAATAGTAAAATATATTCATTCGGTCAAATCTGCTGTTCCATTTCATCGGCTTCCGCCTCGTGAAATAGAAAGTCAAAATTGACAATGATATATTTTTTACTATCACACTCTGGGCATTCAAGATGTATATATTAGACCTATATAAGGAATGACAAAACATTAGAATAGCTGGAATGGGTTAATTGTTGTAAGCGAGACTAACAAAGGCAAGTTTTTTTTAGGGCACGAATGCACTGATTGGGCCTCCTCAAAGGGCATGCCCCCCCCCCCCAAAGACCGATTTCCGAATACTGATGTAGCAATTATATAGCTATTGAAATTTTATGTTATTGGCTTATTATTTTGATTATTATTCGCATGAATTTCCACAACACAAAAAAAATATCTTTGTGTTATAATCATACTCTTCGTTTCGTCATAGGACGATCCACTTTCAGAACTTGATGGTCAATGTCCGGCGGCCATGGTTTCGGAAAGGATCTTGGGGAGTTAGGAAGGCAAATCGTACGGTTGTTCTTGTGACGCATCAACTACAATCTTCTAACTAGAGAAAAGGTATTGTCTGATGAAAACCAATTGTTACTCGAGTTTAGAAATAAACCTTTTAAAGGAATTAATTTAAAGCCATTTTTCGAAGGAAGGGATTAAAATTTTAATATTCAATAAACCAATTTCATTCCAGATTCTAGTTATGAAAGAAGGTAGATTGCCATTTCAAGAACCTTTGAGAAGGGCGTTTGAAGAGATTGAAAGACGGAACTTTACAAGAATTGGCAAAAAGATGTGATCGCTTGCAGTGAAATCGGAACTACCGGCTTGTCCGGGGAGGAATCAACCGTGGAGAGGAGGGAAAAACCCTGAAGACGAGAGCGGTGTCTCGATCGCCATCGGTAATGAAGGCACTTGAAACTATACCATCTATGTATATGAACATTTTCTAAAAAAATGAGCGTGTGGATACCGATCCCGAGGATATGGAGCGATCCTTGTAATTGACATTTCAGAGTGAAGTAAAGAGTACTCTTGCAACGTAGCGTAATATCGAGGGTTCTGTGGCAAGAAGGCCCATCGGCAATAGCTGTAGGTGTAGCATGTGGTTATTAAGTGGTATACCTGCCAATCTAATTACCTGGGAGTATTACAGATGGTGGACTTTTTTTGCCCTGAAGTAGATGGGTGTTCTATTCTATAAAAGCTGCGTTTAGTAAAATTTTTCAGTTTCCTTTATCGAATTCAACATTGGATATAAAATTAATCATGGAGCCCATTTTAAATAGCAATAGCGGCTTGTATAATAATTTGAACGTGAACCGTTTTCTTATACTTAATGACTGGAAGTGAGAAAAGGCAATATGAAAAATAGATTGAGTTATTGGTTAGTAAAGCACCGTTGGAATGACAGTGACACTTGCGGTTTGTCTTATCAAATGCTAATGAAAAGTGTTTCAAAATTCGAATCTGAATGTACATTTTAAAGTGTTTGTAATTCTTGTCCATTCTGCCACTGCTGATTTTTAACAAATAGCACCATGGTGAAGTTATTGATTGTAATGACCGCAACGAATTCGCTACTGCGGTTACAGCTTGTTGAAAACAAATCCTTTCAAGAGAAAAGCTTAAACATACGGGTAATAAATAAATTAATCAAACTTTTACCACACATGGCAGAAGAGTGAAAAAAAAATCACTGACTATACTGGATTTGAACCTAGAACCTTCCGATCACCGGGCGGGGGCTCAATGAACTAAACTTAATTGTTGGGTGTAGAAGAGCACTGATTTTAATATGCATAGACTTGCGTTATTGACCCTTTCCTGCCGTTGATGCGTTAAAATATAAACTAGTGCGAGCCAGTCCCATAAGCACAATAAGTCGATCTGCCTCGATTTCGCGATTAAGAAAGTAACGAAAGGGGGTGAATTGACCGGTCACCAAGCACCCGCGGCAGTTTTAACACTAAAGAGACATTTCGTGTTTGGTTGATCTTTTTGACAGAAACTGGGAAGGCCAAGCTAATTCAAAAAGAAGAGTTGGCGCGAGGATCCGTTGCGGCAGATGTATATTGGTACTACATACTCAATATGGGGTTGTTCTGGGCCATTCTGCTTTCTTTTGGGCGTATGATCTTGGAAGCATTCAACATTTCAAGGAATTTTGTGCTGTCCGATTGGTCTGAAGCTGGGCTTACGAACAAAACGGTTGGTACAAACATTTTGCTATTATAGACTGTATCCTCATTTTAAACGGATTCTTAATGTTTTCATATACATAATGATTAAAAAAAGACAATGCCCTCAAGAATTTTTTGTGCCAACTCTGCTATAGAAGCTGGCTGCTGGAACCTGCTTTCTTTTACCTGTAGGGAAAATAGAACCTCAACTTTAAAATTCATACGGTTAAGGTGCTGCTGAGATGATTAAAATTTCTAATTAAGTTATTATTATTTCTTTGCACAAGAATTACTAGAACGTATGCTCAGCACACACGGGATGAATGTTAATGCAACGAATGCAGCGGATAAACGGATCCTAGCTGTTGATGAATCTGACGTCCAGGGCCGTATGCAGGATTTATTTTGGGGGTGCGGCACTTCGAAAATGTAGACTTTTTTTGGTAAAAGTGGACCTACGCACCCTAAAATGGTCCTTTTTTACTTTTTGAACATCTCATCACCAAAAAGTGCACTTTCTTGTTAAACTTTCCCTAAATTTTGTACCTTTTTACCAAAAAATCGGCAAAATGTGGACCTTTTGCCCCTTTTGTGGAATGCCCGCTGATCACACTTAGCACTATATAGCCGCAAAGATTGGTTGAAAAACAAACATTGCATTGCCTGAAACGCTTTGATAAATACGCTTTGATGAATACAATTTGGTTTGTTTACAGGTGAATGAAATCTACAAAGACTTCGTAGGTCCCTACACGGGACTAGTGTTTGCTTGCTGTGCACTGGTAGTTGTCCACGTGCTTTCTCTTCTCATCGCAACATGGAATGCTGCCAAAGCTCTTTACTTGCGGATGTTGCGTAATATTATAAGGACTCCTAACAGGTTCGTTCAAACGAACGCGCTTTTTATTGAAGATAATTAAATGTTCTAGGCCTCATCTAACATGGTACTGGTTTAGCTAAATAATTTTAAGTGTTTTCACAATGTTATTTGTCGACAATTCCCATGACCATAGCGTACCCTGATCTCATAAATTTATTGTTGACCTACTGATTAAAACTAATTGCAGATTCTTTGACACAACACCAATCGGGCGAATACTGAACCGATTTTCAAGTGACACGCAAATCATTGATACAGTAAGTACCTGTAAAACATTTTATTAACTGCGCTCTGTTTAGATTGTTGCAGACGGTTTAGGTAGGTATCCATAATATTTTGCGATATTTTTAACATTTTTACCGATATCGCAAATATATTTTGTAATAAAAATGGTCGAGGATTGATGCTCATTGCAGCAATTACATGTGCATAGTTAAATTCCTAACGGATTTAATTTGTAGGAAGCGAGTTGTTTGAAATGTTGCACATACGTTTTCTGCCGTTGACAAACTAAATGACAGTGACGCGTTCCTGTGTAATATTTGTATTACCTGATTGCGCGAGCTCTGGACTTTTCCCATAATGCATCGGGAAAACATCGCTTCACCGAGGCACTCGTTGGCGGCGCATCGTATTGCGAATTGTGAGAATTGTATACATATGAAAAAACTCGTAATGAAGCGACTGATATTTAATGGATTTATTTTAAATATTATATAGAAGCTCGGAGAAACTGGCGAGCACAGAACTAAATTAAGACGAAAAATAGACGGTCTCGAACCCGGAACCTCTCGCTTTCTAGGCGTGAGAAATACCACTGGGCCACAGAGGACTGTGTTAATGTGGATACCAGTGAACGAGCACTAATGTATTTCAGTCTTTATTTCAGAGTTTCAAGCGGCCGTAATTATATTTTGTATATATTATAGAATGGAAGGGCCTTATATGCATGATTCTAGCAGAATCTATGACGAAGCGAAACTCAATCTATGAGTTTCGCTTCGTCATAGATTCTGCTAGAATCATGCATATAAGGCCCTTCCATTCTATAATATATAAAGGATTTATTTTAAATCC
Organism: Ophioderma brevispina; assembly: GCA_023653785.1. NCBI lineage: Eukaryota > Metazoa > Echinodermata > Ophiuroidea > Amphilepidida > Ophiodermatidae > Ophioderma > Ophioderma brevispina. The sequence continues at coordinate 18,512 of JAMKCH010025910.1, forward strand.
ACTTTCAGCGATTTTCAAATGTGATTTTCACCTCCCATAACTACGATTAAAACGTACTTTGTGCGTTGTAGTATTTGGAATAAGGAATAAAAACAAATTTGATAAAGATCCCGACTTTTGTCTTTTATATTTGGCGTACTGTTACCTTATGCGCTTAAGTCATACCCTGTATTCAAAACTTAAAACGGCAAATTCAAAAAATGTATGTTTTCACACACAAGATGGTAATAACTTAATGATATTTCACTCAGACTCCCAATTCATGAAACAATCGAACTTGTCCAATTTGAAATTAAGTGACTGATTGTTGTTTTAAGGGAGGGGTATGGGGTCTGAAGCAGTGAACTTTGAAGTGATTTTTCTTAATTTTCCTAAATAGTGGTATATACATGTTACACATTATATTGTAGCCCATGTCACAAAGTTTTAAAATTCATGTCAATTTTGCTCTGGTTGCCATGGTAACCACGTAAGGCCTCTGATTGGCTAAACACTAGAACGAACGTAACTAAATAACTAAAGCTACTGGGACGAAACTTGGGTGGCATGTGCAGGGGGTTAATACGCAGTGAACCATGAAGCCGGATTTTTGATACCGTTGCCATGGCAACCGGCAATCGACCAATCACATAATTTCATGGTGTAATTTGAATTTGGAACACAATTTTGAAAATCGGCCTTCATGGTTCAGTAGCCCTATATGTGCTCAATATGTGTGCCAAATTTCATGTGCATAGCATGTAGCGTTCTCTAGTTACGTTCGTTTTCGTTTTGGTTGTTTGCGTATTTTAACGAAACGAGTTATAGACCTCGAAACATTTAGACAAAATTGAGGGCGCTTTTGATGTGAAATATGGATTTTTTGTTTGAAATTTCATTTTATACTGAATTATAATTATTGATGAAAGAATCATCAAAATCGGTGCATCCATTGTCCTGTAATTTTTAAAATAAATTTCTTAAATATCGCAGGGTGAAAAAACAAAATACAT
>JAMKCH010025911.1:0-48808 GCA_023653785.1 Ophioderma brevispina
CCAACGCTGCCACTATTTGCCGGTCACTGTCATCGTGCGATTGATCAAGTAATCTCAGACGTCACATGTTGGAAGTTAACCGTGCCAAAACAGGGTCGTCGCCCCTTTAACTACCTGATGTGATTGCTCGAGATCCAGCAAGGATCCATCTGACATCCCCAATCTTACTGACAACGGGGACATTTGGCGGCTACATGGTTAACAGCATCTCGGCTGCCGGCCGTTGATAGATAGATAGACAGACAGACAGACAGACAGACCGACAGACACAAGACTTGATAGAGTAACTCGAAACAGTGCACCAGGTCTCTAATTCCGGTCTTCGTACCTACCTACCAAACGAGACCACCTGTTCAATGGAAACCAATATTTTTAGTAAATAAATAAGCTCATGCACCGCAGCTTGTTGCAACTATTTGAAAACAAACCTAAGCAGCTCAACAATACTTAATACAGGGGGCTAGGTTACCTGATTTGGCCTTCATTTACACAGACAAAAAGGTGGCACTTTTAAAATGAAGACTGCACACATCTGATATGAATATTGGTTACTTTAATGTCATAATAGATTTATTTCCGTAAATAGACGTACACTATTGTATATAACTATTGTTATTACTTATAGTGCCATTAAGTCTGATGAGTGTAGTGCTACCTACCTTAAGCAAGTTTAATAAAATATTATCAAACTTGGAGCCCAAATAGTCCCAATGGATGCTTGCAGGGATTTTTTTTTTGCAAAATGCATGTTGGAATGATGAGTATAATCTCAACAAGGATGTAATTTGGAGCACCTTCACAAATTTATATGTGATGTTTGTCTTTTTAGATAAAGAAGTGTAACTCATCATGCTAATTGAATATGCACGTCCTAAACATTAATTGCCCATTGCTATTTACAGGCTGCCATAGCACAGTACAAGCATCTACCAGACGAGGTGGAACGTATGAAAGCCGTACTAAGATAAAAAACACTGAACACACAATCTTAGAATAGAAAACATGATCTACAGAAGAGTGGAGAGAATTCCTGATTACCAGGAGAGAATCAAGATACTTGATACCCAAAGTGGAAGAGCTGAGAGCGTATTTATCAGGAAACAAGATAATGACCGGTATGTTGCCCATCTGTTTTATTTGGCAGATGCAGGGAGTCTGCCGTGCAGGGATTTTGCCAAGATGTTCTTAGCATATAATGGATCTTGTCAGAGTTTTGGATGTTATTATGAAAACTAATTAAATTAATAGAAACAAAATTACAGATAATGACTTATGGTAGATACCAATCATGAGGTGACACTTATGGGGTCAGTATAATAACTAATTATATAGGGAGTAAGTTGAGATAATGAATTGAACATATAATGAATGATACTCAAATTAATGCGAGGTCTTTTATGATCTTTGGAGTCGCTCGCCACCTGACCCGGTACCTACCCATGTCCGCCAACCTCTAAAAAGGACCCAGATTGTTAATCGCAGGTTGTAAATCAAATTTTTGCACCCCTTAATGGCGAGTCATCAAAACATGCCGGAAATGGCATAATGGAAAAAAAAGATGCTAAACTGATACACTAATACCTTTTGATGTCATGAGAAACAAATGCTGGCCGGGACTGTCGGTAAAAACTCAGCCTAAATGTTAGAGTATGGTGTTCCTGATCTGGTCCCCCTTATTTCAAGAGACGATCCAGTTTGAGCAAATGGCAAAAAACAACATTCACACATTCTCTGGATGTGGATGCATGCCATGGTACCAGGTCAGGTGTTGGGGATGTAACTACTTTTGTAGCAAAGTAACCTTTTACAGATATGGTGAAAAAAGTTTGTATTCCCCCCCCCCATTTTCAGGACCGGTTATCAATCTTCTAGTCCTGCACAGGAGTCTAAGAATGTAACATGTTGCAATTTTATCCTAGGCAAAATATTGAGGTTTCAAAAAAATTACAGGGAAGGTTATTGAGAGTAATAACAACCATTTCTTTTACACAGTCTGTGACTGTGTATTCCTCTAGGGACATGAAAGACTCAGCTGAAATTGCTGACATTTTTGGCCATGTTCCAACCAAATTGACATCTCAATTAAAAGGCTCCAGTTGTATGCATAGAAATATCCCCTTAGATATTGCAGCAGGACAGCATTCTAATTTGTATCTCTTTTATATTTTTATTGGAAAAATTGTCTGTTTTTTTTAATCGGGGAGTTAAAACATCAAATAACAGTACAATGGTTCATATCATAAATTTGCTGCAACCACAAGGAAATCAATCTACGACCACATGTTCTGACATCCTGACAAGAAATATTTGAATAAACCAAATTCAAATAGTCACATGATTGTTAAAAGTATTAAAAAAAAAAAAATAATTGTGCTATCCATTAGATTGGTAATAAAGCAATATAGGGACTTCTCGTCATATTCACAGCTGTTTGACCCCCTCAAATTGTCTCTTTTATTTCTTGAAGAATTTGTAAGGCAGTGGCGACACAATTTTGACACTATATAGGTAGGGACCTGCAAGTGCTATTAACGTCTGCAAAAGTTCCAGACAAATCCGATTTGCGGAGAATCTGCCGTATAGCCTACAAAGGTCATTAATTTTGTATGTTATGCACCCTCGATATGCCATTCGCCATATAAAATTGAAAACTATTTTTAAAGAAAAATAATTTTGCCCGCAAAGAAAAATTCATAATTTTACACAGGAATAGTTAGTGGACTAAAAAACCAAATCATTTTGTCAAGTGTGTTGCTTGGGCAATAATTTTTTTTTACTTCTGGTTTTGTCTAATAAATGAGACCCTTTAAACCGCTGTGTATTATCATACGTTGTGCGTTATGTTATTCAGTGTTTCCATTTTGTTTGCACGATCATTTCCCTACCTTTACCGGTTGTTTCTTGCTCCCTCTTGTCATTGCAGTTCATGTTCCTCCTAGGTTGACTTTAATTGTTTAGCCGTAACTAATTTCAAGAATATCATGAACTACTTATCAATGTACACTCAACATTAACCATTGAACTAAGTAGAATTGGAAAAAAGTACAGTGTGTAATTTTATTGTGTATGCTAGGTTTTCGACACAATGGGCCAATCATGCCAGTCCTGCTCAGTGAAACTAGTTTGGGCTGCTTTGGAAGTCATTAAAATATGGCAGCACTACCACAATCCTGCTCTGCAGGCATGAACATTTTTGTCTCTCGTCTCTCCGAGCATGACTTTGGCCATCATTTGGAGAACATTCAGAAAGACTGAAAAAAAGTTTCTTAATTTGTCTTTTATCTCAGTTTATGTGCATTCAATTTTGGGGTCCCTTTATGCAGCAATTTCCCTCATTAATGGGGTTTAATTATTGTCGGAGATATTTTCAAAACTGACCAATCACATGAAGGAATTTTACAATCTTTAATAATTGAGTCATACTCAATGAGGAGTGAGATTCCAGATGCCGAGACACCGGATTAAAATTATTAATAAAAAGAACAGCCCACCATTCATTGAGATGAAAATATCATAAAATTCCATATTAGAAATTGCTTGCCACATTGTTGGAAATAAAGTGTGAAAAATTGAAACCTAACTGCATCAATCAATTATGATGCTTCAATTTTACGGTCCACGCCTTATCGATCCTAGCCTCATCCCAGGATCCCCAGAGTGGGTCAAAATGTTAATTTTTACATAGTAATTCTGTGGCTCTCATATAAAAAGCATATTGATCTAATTGGTTTGAACCTTTACAGATAAGGCCAAGGTAATTGATTACAATATGATAGCTTTATATAATTAAATCGGCTTATCCCCCTTTAAAATCCCAATCCCTGCATTACTGCAAGTTCATACATTTAGTCTCATTTTGTCTGCATTTTTGACTTGATCTTTTCAAACATCAATCCCCATAGTTTAATGGCACGTAACACCTTGTACTATGAAATGGTTATATTTTTACACCAAAAAATATCCTGTCATATCTCTCAATCCTGAACTTCCAGAAAATTGACTTTCGTGCAAGAGTATACTTTGGAAGCTCCAGTACAAATGGTCCCTGGTACGAATCCCTGGTGGGTCAGGAACTTGCTGATTTAATGAGTTTTCACCATTCTGAATTTATTGGAAAGATTTATAGATTTAAAAAAAGGCGATTAAATAAAACCACTGTAACTCAGTAACACAATGTCTGATCGTGTTTAACCTTGGTGGAGTGGATAGCCTGTGAGGAACTCAGTATTGTAATTAGCTCAATTGCATAGGTTGGGCTAATTTCTCAGTAATCACTAACTCATTAACACAATGTTGTATCTTTAAACTTGGTGGAGTGATAGTCTATGATGAGTACTAGTGCTGTATAGTTTTGTGTTACATTATGTAAGTTAATGAGTAATATAATTAACTAATTTGCATAATGTAGGATAAATTTCCATTAATACATTCTTAAACTTCATCATAATGTCATTTCTTCTTCAAACTTGATGGGTGATAGCTCATAATAAGTACTAGTTCTATTCAATATTTTTTTCATTTTGTGCATATTAAAATGAGCTCATTTGCAAAGTTCAAAACAAATTTTCTTTAATCCTCTCCAACTCTTCAAACTTATTTGGCCAATAGCCCATGATCATGTGTTGTTTTCTTAAAGATATACCTTTGTGCTTATTAAGGAGTTAATGAGCTCATTTGCATAATATTAGACCCAATGCCTCATTTATTCACTCCAATATTTCATCATAATGTCATGTCTAACCTTTGAGGTGTTTCACATAACTTAAGTGTGGGGCTCATGTTCATTATACATAATTGTTGAAATTGTTAATTACTCCTAAACTGCTCTTTCTCAATTCTTTTTAAATGTTTTCCATCATTAGTAAGAAAAAAATACCTTTGTATATATACAAGACCATGCATAAAACCAATGTGTATAAAAGGCATCTATCAAGCGAACCTTGAATAATCTAAGATACCACTAGACTATTTGCATTGCCTAATGCCATAAGGCTAGACCTTCTTTTTGATATGAGCACATGCTTCTGTTATCGGCTCTCAAACTAATAACCGCCTGACTCCTGATTACAAAAATGCTAAGTATTTTGCCCCCCCATTTTTCTGTGCACTAAACTTGATTACATCTCTCTGTTACCTGCCATGATGAGGCAGGGCGGCGGCCAGGGTAAAATCATGGAGGGCGAAACATCGGGGGGGGGGGGGGGTTGGGTTGGCGGGTGGGGGGGGTGCGGGGGTGGGGGGCGAAACCGTAAACCAAATTAACTCATTTTGGTTAAACCCCCCTAATTTTTGTGCAAAAACCCCTGTTTTCCTAAATTTTGACATTCTCAGGGGGCGGCTGCCCCCAGCCCCCCCCCCCCCGGCCACCCTCCTGGCGCTGCGGCCCCTGATGATGAGGTCGAAAGATAAAATCTTCTGGATGTGAGGAGCCAAGTATCTATCCAATTCATTATGCATGGGAGATATCATTATATGATGTTAAAATAGAGGATTGAATTGCATTAATTTTTTGTGTCGCTGCCTTAAGGCAGGAATACACATAGGGCTCACTTTGTCCACTGTTTCTTTTGGATGTAGTCTTTGTTTATGTTGTCCCTGTTTTTGTGAACAGAGGGTTAACATTTGTCCCGTATATCTGTATACTATTGATTTAAAAAACAACACCAAACTTTAGTCTAGTACAAAGGGGTTTGGGTATCCCCTGAGCATTTGTTGAAGAGTTCAAACATACCAGGTCAAAATGTCATGTGAGGAGGTCAAGTTGTAAGATAGACGAAAATGTAAATGTGACCTGAAATTGAAAAGTTGAAGTTCAATGTGAACCAAACTTGGTTCTGAGATATTCCGTGAATCCCCATTGTTTGGAGGGAAGGTCCCACATGTCACGGTCAATTCACATGTCAAGGGGTCAAAGGTCACGTGAGGCATATCATTCACCAACTGACAGCAGGTGGGCGAACACAAGCGAGTTGATATTTTTTTCCTCCCATGCATTTTTCATTTCCGTTGATTAGCACTCTCATCTCATGCTGTCTTTCATACATTATGTTGGTTTTATGGATATTACGGTGCAAACCCTCATTTTTGAGGTCCAAGTCCACAGTCAAAGGTCCTATGAGGCCTATCATTCCCAAACGCTGCGAGCAGGCGACACAAGCGGTTGATATTTTCTCCCTGCATTAAAATATCAGTTAACTCTCTTATGAATTAGCACGGGTCCTCTCTCATTCGTCATATGTGTCAGTGTAATGTTTCAATACAGGGTGGTATGTGGGTGGCTGTGTAGATCCTGGGAAAAAAAAAGTTTTCTTACGGCTGGGATAACTGCTGCATGTAATTCCATTTATACACACTATTAACTCCCCATTACTACACCTGCCCATTGAACATCCTACAGGCGCAAAATAATACAATGTCAAACATGTTTTTGTGGGTTTTACAAGACTGCTTATAAATTTCAAGATGAATAGAACAATTTTGTTTGATTTTGGTGTACAGATCCAAATGTAGATTGTTGGGGAAGCCTAAATCTCAAAGCCACTTGACTTTGTGTTATAACCTGTACAGAATTGGCAAAAAAAACCAACCAAAAACAAAAACAAATTGATGAAGTTGTAGAAGAGCTGCATACATATTGTGGAAATTCAAGCAATTTATAGGTGATGTGGGAATGAAAAGTTGCTACCAATGGGCAAAAATACATTGGAACTAGCTTATACACGAATAGTTTGAATTACCCATGAGTAATAAAAAAAATTTTATTTTGAGCTTTGTTATTTAGCATACCTTGAACTCATGTATATCCTGGGACAGACAGAATTTTCTTTTATCAAAGCATCTTCCACTAATGCTTGCTGTATAACATAATGCCAGTTCCATGTGTACCCCAAATCCACCTTAGTTTTCAAAATAGAAACAAAAGGCTTAATAACTCTTACTAAAATCAAATAGTTGATATTTTTGAAAACTATTTTAAAGCATTTCTTTATTTTTTTTATAAATTCATTTTGCATAGCATGACTGCATTATGAAATGATGTTTGATCAATGTAAAAGCACCCCTATTTTCTTCCATACAATAGTAGTACAATGTAGTTTAATATATTTTAACCTTTAAAGGGGCATTTTGTGAATCCCAAACTAAGTCCCCCCGCTTACCCCTCATCTGAACCGTTGCCCTTAGTAATCCATGGTACCTACATCTTAAGTGCAATTCGGTCGTTATCAGTAAGAAATACCATTTTGTATTTTCTTGGGTCCGTAACAGATAGAAATTACAACAGCACGATGGGTCTAATGGGACCAACGGGGAACAAAGCAAATATAGGGCTTATAACACAAAACTGCAAGATTAGGATCAACTCATAATTTAAATGTAAGACGCTTTTCTCACGGAGGTTCTAGTGAAGGGATAAAACGGAAGGTGCTAGGAATCACTAAATGCACCTTAATTTGACACTGTCAGTGTTACCCTTACATCACCAGTTTAAGAGCATTAACCTTTTGCTATCCAAAAATCCTTTAACCCAGGCACTCTCTTTTCCACCATAGCAACATCACTGCTCTTCGAGAAACTACCAGAAGGAAACCAATGAGAAGAAGCGCCTCTCCATGGACAATGACGAATGCGCGTTTGGAAACTTTCATCAATCATTTTGAAGGCCGGTACTCCTCCTCCCAGGTGCCTTACCCCTCCTCGATTCAACCCGTCCCCCTCGCCAACGAGAACCAACAGGAGTTTCATGACCCGTCGCCGACAAAACCGAAGGTGAAGTTTTCAATAGCAACTCCGGCGGAGGTCACTGAGAGCGGTGGTGTTTTCCCCATCCAATATCAGCAAAAATTAAGATTGCATGGCTTAATGATGCTTATTGACCTCATTATCCATAGAGAGAGAGGGTGGGATTAGTTTGTACTTTAAAATTCATTAAGAGGATTGGGTTTCTCCACTTGGAAAACTAGAATTTTAAACCCAATGGATGATACTATACAACTCCAAGGTAATGTGACTCATCATTGGTGAGTTTTTCCAGATTGGAGCCACTCTGCATGATGCAAGGCTCGGGATGCCAACCCCTTTGGGAGCCCCCCTTCTGGGATGGCCCTTCTGGGATGCCCCCTCTGTGATGCCCCTGGGAGCCCCGGTTCTGGGAGTGGCCCCCATTCTGGGATGTACCGGGCCCTCTGGGAATGGCCCCTCTGTGATGGCCATCCTCTGGGATTTCACTGAAATCATGTGTATGGAACTGTTCTGTTTTAATTGTTAACATATGGCAATACTGAAATTGATAAAACTCAAAACAAAAACAAAAAAGGTGGAGGTGGTGGGAACAAAAATAGATTTGTATAACTACAAAGTAATCTGGAAATCCTTGGGCAAATAAAATTGAATGTGAAAGTTTTGCTGAGAATTGAAATGTTTTCAATATATTCAATTCACCCAGCATATAGTGGACAGAAATCGATTTCACTGTATTGAAAATTTTGCTCTAACACAAATGTGTGTCCAATTGAACACAAGCTTATTCTGGCTGTTCCTGCTGATAAATCATGCCCCAAGTAATTAAGACCAGGCTAATTGATGCATCAATAGCTATTTCGTTGATATTCCACGCGAATTTTGCAAATTTGAGCGTGTATAACTTGCAACTAATCCGTATACCATGTTTCCCTTTAGTTCAATGTTGAGAATGTTTTGCTTTAGAAGCAAAGGTCGTACAATCTCACAAACCCTATTTACAAAGTGGTGACACTTCTAATTTGATACAGTGTGGAAGTAACCACATCAACATCGGTGGGCCGTTAACCCTGCGCATCTTCTCAATCTCTATTGAAGAGCTTTTCTGTGCTAATCATATCAGGAATATTTGTACATTTATATTAAATACCAGACGTTTTTTGGCACTTTATGTTTTTAATATTTGTGTGGCTACAAAGTGGAGGGGGGGAAGTAAACAAATTCTTATAGATAAATTGTGGATTGAAAGCAGTGTACAAATCGGGCTTAATTTATAGATTATAGATCCTATATATTGTATGAACTGTAACTATTTGGAAGCCTTGGTATTGTTGCGCTGTGTTGGTGACCGCGTTGGTGGGAATTGGAAGGGGGAGGGTTATGTAACAGGCGGTAAGTGACAAAGGACTGGATGGGATAGTGGGGCATATGTGCTGTGGATCATAAACACAAAAAAAAAGGAGTCTTGGGACCGATGGTCACATATAGACAGGGAACTAGGGGTGGAAAGACGAGTTGCTCGGGAATCAATGTTGGCGGGGTAAACATTGTTGTGTTGATTCAAAATGTGTTAATACTCGTCTTCAGAGTATGGGTAGCAGTCATGTTAAAATGAGAGACTTGAAACGAACAAAATTCCATACATGCCCCATGTTTTTAATCAGAGTCAGATGGAACACCCACATTGGCTTACCACTGAGCATCGTTTTACTTACAATAACTGGAATTCTTTAAGGAGTCTTAACTATCAAATCTGGGTTTAAATCATGGTCAGGGGGAAGAAAGGCGTCCTTCACAATATTGACTTTTTTTTGCTTCAAATCAATTGCGGGATAATTCCTGAATTCAGCTTGTTTGTGACTCAAATTATTCTTTTGACATTTTGGGGATGTAATTTTCAGGTCCTTTGGAGGTGTTTTAGCCCAAGATGCAATGTCATGCCCTTTTTCAAACCGGGTTTAGGGCTTTACTCCTCGGGGGGGCCTGTCGGTACAGTCCCTGTATAAAGTTGTGATGGTAACAGGTGTGAAAACAATTCACATAGATTGGTTGTTCCAACAATGTGTCCATCAATTTCTCTTGATTGGTTGAACACCCGATCAATAGAATGTAATTTAATAGAACGGTCCATCATGAAGGACTAATCTGGTTTAAACCCAGTGTTTTTTACGTTAGCTTCACCTTCCAATACTAATTAGTACTTGTCTGAAGTATAGTGACACGCGCGCAAGATACCATTGCGGCCTTATTCATTGCCGTGGGCTAGATGTTTGTGCTTTGGCCTGACGCACGCTGAAAGTCGGATGCCACGTAACAACCGCACGCTTACTTTCGTACTTCGTCTGGACAGAGTATATACAGTATAACCAGCCACTGTCCTCTATTAAAGTCTGACTCAGAGATTTTGAAATATATTGAGTTTTGGGTTGTATTATTATTTGAAATATTCCGCTAGAGCTAAGATAGTCGCCCAAAATGCCATTCCAAAGTTTTGAGATGTATTGGTTTTTTCGTTTGCATGCACTAAAACATTTATATGTGTAGTTACATGCATAGATACTGTGTATACCTATTCCCGGATCCGAAATTTTATAACAAGTTGCGATTTTTCTATAGGAAGACTTCGATTTGAGCTTAGCTATTTCACACCGTGATAAGTATATGGACAAACAAGCATATGAACTCTGCAAAAACCACCATTTGGTTTTGAAAATTTAGGGCGCCCTCCTCGGGAAATCTCTGATTCACCCCTTGTAAATCAAGTCTCATCCTCGCAGCAAGATATCATGATAGTATACTGAAGTACTAAATGAAGATTTGGCAATAGTGCAGGGGTGTCCAACCTTTTTGACACTGGGGCCGCATTGGTTGACTCCTGGCCACTACTATTGTGAGCCGCAAACATAAATGGGGGCTCTCAAGTTTGGGTTAAGACGAATGCCTACAAACAGTCTGGGAGTAATAGGAGCCATTCTGTACCACTAGTTGCCAAAAAAAAGAAGGAACCACCATAAGCACTAGCTGGAATTGCATATGTTGTATTTTGGTAAAATAGTTTAATCACAAATTTTCATTTTTGTTGACCGCTTTTAGTTTTTTCAATTTGGAAGATTTATTGCTATCAATGATTGAGAATTGGACTAATTTCCCCACATTTTAGAAAATTTTGGTTTCAGAAGTATGAAAATCGGACACATTCCAATAAGGTTAAAAAGTTCCGTGTTAGGATTGAAGGACCAATGACTAAAATCAAAATGACCAAGTCTTTTTAATAAAACAATCTAAATTCTTTAAAATATTTATTCATTATTAAATTTTCTGGCGAGAAGTCACCCAAAAATAAACCTCAAGCGGCCTGCATGAGCGCTCTTATTGGTGAACCCGCAAATGCAGCGGCAGCCGCGGTTTGAACACCCTGCATCGTGGATACTTCATCAACAACGAGGTAACCTTTTCAAAATAAAGGCGAGTACAACTTCAGTTTATGAGGGCGAGAAATGCGCTCTCAGGTTGGAAAAAGTAAATAATGGGCGAACACCAATCCCAGCCCATAATTTAATAAGGTTTTTTAACTGCTGAAAGGTATACATTATGCAGCCCATAGATGATCTGCCAAAACCCTTCTATTCTATTGACCTATACACAAGCTTGTTTAATAAAAATCATTTGTAAACCATATATTGCAGACTATGGGCAGTAGCTGACAACGAATGCTCCTGCTAATTCACTATAGTAGGATTCAACCTCGTGCCAACTAGTACTTCCGAAGTAGATGGGCATTGAATGAGGGTGCAATGAGCGTGGGTGGAAATTAAAAAATTAATCCGCGCACAAATCTATATTGAAAACTTGTATAAGTGATGGTAGAGAAAGATCAATTCAATGCATAATGAAAGCATTTAAGAAGTCAACTAAGGCGCATTATATAAAAGCTACAATTAAACTCTCAAAACATTCTGACTAATCGTTGCTAACTAATCATGGGCATTCAATGTAAGGCCTAACAGGTGATTTTTGAATGTTACTGACTTTTGAGTGCCACATGTGTATTGAATACGAAGGAACACAAAAGTATTTGCACTCTCCTCCACCAAATAATGATTTCAACATGAAAAGCCAGAATTTCTTGTAGTTTCGTGGGATCATACCAGAGGTGGATCGGGCCACATTTTTCTTTTCGACGACTCCTCTTTCCACTGATGACACTGTCCAAAACTTTTCTCTTGTGACACGAAGTGTTGAATCTACTATAATGGCCATTGATGGTAATAGAATATAGGTATACAACAAAGTTAAAGGATTTGACCGTGTAAGCATTAGCAAATATATTAGTACACATGGCCCCTGGGCACATTGCGTATTGATAAAGGAGAGAGGTTGGCAACGTTATAAGGGTGGGTTTCATTTTGTTCCAACACTACTAAGGTTGGGTTTCTTGGTTAATGCCAACAAAAATAAATTGTGCAACCACAATAGTGGTCAATTCTAACTGATTAAAGTACCAGAGCATCTTTAAGCCATGATATACTTCCAGTCCGCAACGAGACACAATTCCCTCGTACTCATAGGGAGCGTAGCGCCGAGGTTGCGGTTCTGGGCTTTTTCCAGCTAGAACGGATAAGCCCCTTACATCGCTTCTCTCTAACAGGCTATCTCTCCCTAAGCCAGAGCGCCAGTGGGGTGATAAGGGGGGAGAAGAAAAGGAGTCGGAAACAGGGCAAAGAAAGAGGGACTACCGACTGAAAAAGTTACCAACTAAAAGGTGCAGCATGACACAGGTGAAATAACTCGTTGGGTGGAGTATTCTTAAAAATGACTAAGTAGCGGGATGTACTAAGACATCAAAGTGTATACACTAAATCATGACCGTGTAGACGATCTAGTGAGGTCGCACTGTGATGACATTAATAGTAGCATCGCCTCCATAGCTACATTAAATAATATGCGCAGTACAGTAACTGTGTGTGGCGACACAGTCTAGGATCGCCTCATAGAATAGTCTGGCAGATGAAATGAAGGACAATGCTTATGTATTGGTGGTAATCCTACGACAATAAAGCGTGCTACAACAATGTTGCCATATTCTAAAATGAAAATAAAGCCGGGACGAAGGGTCGCTAGGGCGACTCACTATACTGGCTGAGTTGACGACTATGCTAATTGAGCTATCTCAAACATGTCTGTCGTATATTATGTTATAGCCCAGCGGATTAAAAATTCAACCAGGTTCCAAATCACGCCGGAAAATATGGTTAACGCATGATAAATGGAGAACAATATTCAAAAGAACGTCACTGGGTAGGGCACTAAGGTGTAATAGTCCTAGACGTACAAATAAAGTAACATACAGGACTATCTCCTGGGTGCGAGAAGGTGTAACAACCTATGTTCACAATAAGGTCTGGTTGGTTTGATACGCGTGGAGGTATGAATTTGCTTAATATCGCAAATCGGATCCGCTGCGCACCCACCCCGGCTTTTTCATTACACTCCCCTGCGGGTAAACGTTGGTAAGTATGAATACGTACGGACGACGTGCAATGCTATGGACGAGCTGAGAGAGACGTGGCCCCTGGTTAGGGTATTAGCCTTTGGTGCTGTACGTCTCCCGGTTTCGATTCCTGTCGGTGCCACTTGCAGGGAAATTTAATTGGGGGTCTTAATTCTGGATTTAAAAAACTGTACACGAGTACTGATAAACCTGGAATTTGCTCTCCCCCATGGTAACCGTGGGACTTGGCCAAATGAAACATTATAATAACCCCCACCTTTCGGAGAGGACGTTAAGCCAACGGTCCGCATTACAGAGAGTCATACGTCTGCATGCACATCACAGTCCGTTTCAAACAAGAATAGGGTTGATTACCCCTGATGCTCTAATCCCATCCTGTAAAATGGAAGTAAGCATTCCTGTAAGCTTTCTTAAGGTTAGCCAGGACAATTGTCCAAATAATTCAAATCAAAGATCCAAAATCCAAGTCTTGCCCATGTTTCAGCAGCAGAAATCGCTCGCTGTTACTGGAATTATATCATTGGCTTCAGAGCCCGTGATGAGGTATTTGTTTACTGATATTGATTGCATAACTAGAATAATGCGTACATGAGGGTGCAAGATAATTTGTGAGTCCTTTATGTGGAAACGACAAGAATAAGGCTAAACCACTGCCAATTCAGTAATAATGTAACTGGTGCTTGCAATGACTGTATAACATTTGTGCAACGTCCAAATCTCTTTTAACAATTCCAAAGTTTGGCCAGGGTCTTTGGAAGAAAATTTACTAATGGAACAACTCAACCAAACTCTATTTTCTAACTAAAACAAATGACTGAAAATCAGTATTTTTAGCACTGAAATAGTAGTATTTTGATGATGATGATTAATAAATATTGCCAACAGTTACCTCTTGCCTGAATTTTGGTGGAACAGATGATTATCGTTTTGAAGTAAATAATTACGCATTTTTCACATTATTGTACCATTGACACCTGGCAGCTAATTACAATTACAATCAATAATTAACACTTAGGGTCATTGCATGGGTGCTTTATAATATCACAATATTTTGTAAGAGTTTTCATCAAACTAAATTGAGTTATAAAATGCAGTAACTTGCAAGTTACAATATTGAAATTAAAGCGAGTACCAGATTTGGACACAAAATGAATTTTATCAGCAAGGTAAATACAAGATGATTAAGATAAACATGGATAATATAGAATGTCTACCAGAAAAGGAGTTATTGATTACCATTATTAAACATATAATAGATTATAAATCTTTTACATCATGATAAAAGGCTGATTAATTTTTTCTAAGAAACAGGATTTATGTAAATATTCAATTTGAACCAAAACACAACCTGATGTGAAAATTCCTCCATTTGCAAACCTTTTGAAATTGATGAGAATTCACACACTTGGTCATGTTCGGAACCGCTTTCTACATAGATATAATTATCGACCAATCAGCAGAAGACTGTAATGTTAGCAAAGTAGAATATAATTGCTCTTTAATGGCAATATTGTAAGAAATACACTAAGGTTCGTATTCCAAAATGATATGTTAACAACTGTTTAGTTAAATAATAATTTATACTCTGAAGTAGTGAGGTAGACGAGGTAGGAGGTAGTGAACTAACATTCGGCACTAACATCTCGTATGATTTTTATGAACAAAAATCATGATTTTAATGAATCGTTACTTGATCGGCGCCTCATTAGCCGGTACCAACAAGATAAACATTATATAGTTTAAAACAATTGATGAAAACACTTTTTTTTGGAATGGGGAGCCGAACTCGTGATGCGCCACTTGCCATTACAAACCAAATGATCTTTTATAAGAATGGTTTCCACTGTTAACCCCTACAGAAATTTAAGCAAAATGTAATAAAACTAAGAGCAGCACATTATAACAAAACACAAAACCAAAATCAAATTCATTTCAATTGTTCACATGGTCATTTGATGTATTATGATTCACTGTTGCTATAAGTGTGTAATTCCCAATTACCACGTGTGTTTGAATCCTAGTTTATTGTTTATAAGCAAAAAGTCCAAATTTAACCGCTTAAACCTAACAGCCGGTATTGGCGGTGATTGGCTAATTACATCCTATATTGATTTCAACAACCAAAAAAATTGAAATGCAGCTTAAAGTATTGTGGTGCTCATTCCTCTTCAGTCTTTAATCATCATTCTATATCATATATTACTGACTGGTTAAAAAAGAGTGATAAATTCTGTTGTGACCTATCAACGGGCAGGTTGTACTCATTTGGTTAAGGTATGCTCGGGGGGTACACGTGAGCAGCGTCACAAATTTAGCCAAATTGGGACCACAACGAGAATTTATCTCACCTGTGAAGATGCAACAAGGTTGTAAGATGTCATAGCTGCCATGTGGGATACATATTTGTGCGCCATTATTAGGATGTCTCTTAAAAGTGACAGGAAAAGATTTATTTTAAAAAAAATTTTTCACTGGATCGTCCCAAGACCCACTACCGAGAACGTTTCGCAGGTTTATTGAACAACAAGTACAAAAGAAAACTGCAAACCTTGTTTTGAACTATAGCCCTACATCTCAATCCGGCCCCATAGAAAACCATGCTTTAATGACTTTTCTGCCTCACGACGAACTACTGAATCATCACTTATTCACAAAAAAAACTGGCGTATTCGTCGAATTCAACTTCAGGTGTGAGCTTTTGCCTTGCTGTAATTAAGGTTCTATTTCACAGGGACCATTTTGGGAATTATTAGTTGTCTGAGCTCATTGTCCACATGCAATAGTCGGCCGAATCGCACACATTTTTTGATTGTATTTGTTAACAATGAGTGCAGGGTCTAAGCCATAATTTGTCTATCATTTCTGTCAAAAGCAAGAGTTCAATGTACTTGTTATAGGTAACATCTTAATCCTGTAACAGCCGCACTTGTCTCCTTTAAAAACTGAAGAGTGGCCAGTTAATAAAAAGAGGACATACACATGAGTTACACACTTCATCCTATACTGGTTTGTGCTTTTTTTCTGTTAATGGATGCAACCCGATACCATCATCCCAAATGGTTTCAAAGTCATTTGGTAAGGGCTAAAATGGTTTGAAATCTCTGGCCTCAAGGTCTTTTCTGAGACAGTAGTTGATAATTTATTTGGTAATACAACTCTATTTGCTCTGTAAGGTCTGAAATAGAGAGCTGAAGGTAATCATATTGTGTCAAATAATGTAATGGGTAACAAATTTTAGAATTGCCCCTGATAATTTGATCTACTAATATGAATTTTGTTATAAAATCGTGTTATTGCCTTCTAACCTATACCAAGAATGGAACTGAAAGTTAACAGGGGATGAGGAGGGTATGGTCTATTATCCTGTTGATGTATGAATGTTAGTGAAATGTAACATTAGTTTACTGACCACAATATATCAACATTAAGTTCCTTGCATCCCTATCTCGTTTCTATTAACCTTATGAAAGGCCATCCTTATTTAGGACTTTGTTCCCCATGTATACAGTATATTTGTTTCAGGGGTTTGTTTAAATATTATTTTGTTAGATTTGTGTGCTTCCTATTCAAACTTTCATCTTCTTAACCCACCCAATTATTTATTTATTCATCATGCGTCAGCT
The DNA here is from genome assembly GCA_023653785.1 of Ophioderma brevispina. NCBI lineage: Eukaryota > Metazoa > Echinodermata > Ophiuroidea > Amphilepidida > Ophiodermatidae > Ophioderma > Ophioderma brevispina. The sequence continues at coordinate 16,873 of JAMKCH010025911.1, forward strand.
GGTTCCTTTTGTAATTTTCAGCATTTTTTGTTGTGAAATGTAGAACAGTACGTAAGCGGTTAGAGACTGCATTAGTGGTATAATATAAAAGTGTACTAGATTAGACTTTTGTTGAATTCGGACAATGAACAAATTATGTTGAAAAGGACTTTCTTTTTCAATTAATGACTTCTAGGTTGACACTGTTCGTTTTTGTATTCATAAGAGTTTTGTATGTCTCGGAAATGTCGAAGGGGTGTAGAATTGAAATGCATTTGATTTCAGTCCAAATACAATTTATGTGTTTGTGTTTTTAGAAAATGACCTTGAAATTGATATGATGATAAAAAAGATATTTGTTTGCATATGAAAATGAGACCTGAGACCTTTAAAATGGCCATATTAATCTACACCTTATATTTTGTTCAGGGATATAATCCTACAGTGAATTAATCCCAGAAATGCATTAGAGTTATGCTATTATGCCCAAAGTTTAATTGTGACTGTCCATTTGAACAGCACCCCCATTTTAATAGTCGGGGCACATTTTTTTCCAACGTTCCATTTTTTGGTGACACTAATCGGGAGCTCCCGAATTCCATGGTAGGTGCCTAAAAGAAAGTTATTTATAGGCACTTTTGGAATAACTCAGAAATGGAAATCACACAAGGTAGCGGGGGAACCATCCGATATCCATGGTGGTATCTTCTGAGATTGCCTTTCTTGTTGGTATGGGACAGAAATTCATGAACATGATAGAAAGTAAAGAAGTCATTGGGATGTCACAAAGAGGAATTATCAATAAGTTCATCAGGAACATTTAAAGTAGCACATGCCGCACATGAACAAAACTGGCAACAAAATATGAAATTCCTTCAATTTGATAGTGAAGGGACAAACTGAGAAGAAATACAGATAACAAAATTTTACACACATAAAATATCATACCACAAAACATGTATGACGGAGCTGTCGGCGATTAAAAACACCTTTCACGGAACCCGTGCTAGGCACATCACGGGCCTCACCAACACCAGGGTAACTTTAAGCGATAAAGTTTGGCAATTACTGACTCCCGTCGGCAACGTGTGAGCACACTGAGCTGATATCCGGGTTCAGTTTCATTGATAAACGTCCTTGCGGCGAGACACTCTGGCTTGAAAATCTAGGGCCTCTTCGTCAAGAAAATTGTCTTCGGCGGTTGCTAGTTTTTGAAAAATGGTTTCACGTTGTGTAAACTGGCCTAAACAATGAACCACTGAAAGTGAATCTGGGTCATTAGTGACCCAAAGTCTGGGGAAAGTGTTTAAAAGCGGTGCAAAACTGGCGGGAATTTTAGCTAATTATATGGGTTTGCCATAACTTAACACATATGTCTATTACCTGAATCTCAAGACTTGTACTCCTTTCTATTAAACCCACACAGGTCACAGACCTGTCAAATAGTGGGTGCTGAGGATTAACTTCGTTGTGTGTTTTTGTGTGTTAACGGCATGATTAGTCGGCTTCTGTCACTAATGCTGATAAAACACTCGGGGTGGTTTTAGATTAAAAATTAGTTGTTTACAAATAAGGGTGCTAAGTTTGGTCTTTGAATTTCAGTGTAGGGGCTATTAGTTATAAAAGCCTAACAACACTGCAAACATATCAATTTCATAAAATCTTGAGGGTGCACAATTTCTAAATGATGCCAGTGGTCTCTTAATGAAGTCTGACAAAATAAGTAAAATGCATTTATCCTTGACATTTACACCTATGTAGTTGATTGTCCACTTTTAGATTTCAAACTGTTAGAAATTAAGAGTAGCAATTTCTTTATAATTAATATGTAATAATACCTAATAGTAAAAATATATATATATCCCCCTGTGGTACAATTGTGTATTTAGTTCAAAACGTCTCAGGGGGCAAATTCGTGGAAGGTATGTTTTAATTTGACCTAACCCATGAAAATGATTAATGGTTAGTGATGATTTTTTTTAATAATCTGGTGATATTTAATTATGGTTATTTATCATTGTAAAATACAGCGCATTATTATGAACATTGAAAATTTGTTGTATCAATTAACTATAATTTGAAAAAAGGATATTGTTTTGGTGTCTTGACCAGGGTTTGTTTATAATTCTGTCAGTATAACCATAATTGGCTAAACGGAGGCATGATTACTATAATTAAGATGTTTATTTATGCAGGTATTAATTTGGACCCTTGAATCTGGCTCTTGAAAACCATCAATTAAATTGTGTTGAACTGTGTAGCCAAGTGAGTACTAAAACAGTGGACATGGAATAATCTTACAGCTTGAAAAAGAAAATGTCGGTTTCCTTTCTGTGGATATGATTTCTTGATGTAACTTTCTCTAGTTCTCAAAAAATTTTTAATTGAAGAGCCCCTGGCGCAGAATTTTGTGAACCCATGTGTGTTTTGGAAATCAAAGTAAATATATATAAAATTGATATCAATTGTCTAGCCTTTTTATTGCAGTCCTTAGTTGAGTAGGTATGTAGGTACTCAAACAAGGAGCTTATTTTGTGAGATTTTGACGAGCAAATGTTGATTCCGAGTGGCAGTATTCATTATTTTAGGGTGATGATCTCAATGCAGTATCAATTCAGGATAGATTGCAAAGCCATCCTCACTGGAATCATATCGGTTTCGGTACCTACCCCAAGATACAGTGGTCCTGGGGTTTTGAATTTAACCTCCTGCTTCGTTTAAATATACAAATTTCAAGTCCACAAAATATCATTAAAACTTAATAGCTCCCTTTGAGGTTAGTTTTAGTTGGACAGACCTGCTCCTGAGCATGGTTGGTGGTAAAAACTACCACCTGCATGCTATATCATTCCGTAAATGACATATTTTGCTCTATTATGTCATACGAATAAGCCAAAACGGCATGTGTAAACTATCCGGCAATATTTAATATGACTCCTGACCTTTGGGGGGGGGACCCTCCAATATTTCAAGGAAATTGTCTTTTGGTAATTTTGAAAAATCGTTTCTAAGATATAAATAAATAGAAAGCATGTTTATAACCATCTCCAAATAAATTTCCGGCATAATTTTTTATTGGCTATATTGCTGGCATGTTATAAAACATAATTATTAACACCATAAAATCTTGATTTTTCACAGGTCAGGAGTCCGAAAAAGTGGCAAACAGCTTCCCCCAATCATCAAAAACTGTAATACAAATTTTGGTTATTTTTCAAACAAAACATTTTCACATGACAGAAATCCCACTTTTGCATGGTGACTTTTGATTCTTTGAAACTACCTTGACCCATTAACATATGAAAATTCACGCAAGCCTGGATGTCCTGAAAAGCAGTTGTTACTATTGTTGCGCTGGCCATCAGTTAAGTTGCCTCTAACTGAAAACACAACATCTCCTTTTTCTGCAAATACTTTTAAATAACATCACTAAACATTGTCTTTTATAGGTTTACCCTACCTAAAGACAAATTTTGGACATTAGCTCATTTATGGCTTAATTCCCATTTGACACAGGCCTTGGGTAAGGATATTGAAGACTTCATTTTTTGTAAAATACTGTTATTCTGTTAATGGCTGTGTCATCTGCCAAAAATCAGTTTTATAATGTTTTTAAATATAAAAATGAAATGAGCTCATTTATGGATATTTTTACATCTTCAATTGCACACCGATGTTCATTGGACAGAATTAAAAATGAGACGTTCACCAAAAACTCTGCCGTCAGCAGTTTGTGCAAGGTAACACATGAGGTACACCAATGTTCCATGAGGTCGCCAACATTTGGGACCGCTACCTAAACGGACCTGGAAATCCCAATGTGTCAATAAATTGATCCACACAATTTCGAAATCAAGCGACAAGCAATTTGATAATCTTACCATTGAATTTGGGGTTACCTCATGACCTACTCTTGAGAGGGGTACCTTGTGGGGAACTACCCAGGGACCATCACAATGCCACAAAATGTGAGCACATATTGCGGAAGTATGGTTAACATTGGTTAACATAATTATTACGCACAGAGCGCGACGCCCAGACCGAACACACACATACACTACCAAATTCCTCTGTGCCTCTACAGACCCAAAAAAAAAATGCCCTCAATGCAAATGACACAAATGCCCTCCGTATGACCTGGATCACCTTTCTTGCAAAATGAACCCTGACGATGTCAGATGTAAGATATGCCTTGTACATCCTAGCATGGATGTGAATCAAGTCAATGTAGTAAATAAAGAGTAGGTTACAAAATACAAATTCAGCTCATTATGATTAATATGCAAATTGTTGATAACACCATTGGGATCCCACCACACACTCGGTAAAATGTAATCCGGTGACACAATAATTACCACTATGCAAAAATTATCCATCCAATGCTTGCTAGAAGACCCAATCACTGATCACTTTTTAACAAATAAATGCCATTTTGTAAGGCTTTTAGCAAATTCACAGTCCCATAAAAAAATAAGAAGCAAACAACCTCCTGCTGTAATTAGAGATTCATATTCTCATATTTACACTTATATTTTTCTTATAGAAATAAAATCAAAATACAAACAAAAAATGGCTCGCTTTCTGCCTGTGTCGCCCCAGCATCATCTTCTTTTCAATATCATAATGATAAATAAATGATACATAACTACATTATTGCTAGATGCACTCGGGATGATCATTATGTCCGACTTCATCAAAGCTTTGTAAAATAATACAATGCAGTAAATACAAATATTCTTCATAAAAAAATTGGAATCAATCTAGATGGTTGGGTCGTGGCAATATTTACAAAAAACAAACTCAGTAAAAATGCGTGTCAATTGGCGGCGGAAACATCCTTCAAAATTCCCCGTTTGTAACAATAGATTGGTTTAAGGCCTAATGGGCTGCCTGATAATATCTTGATTCAATGCGTTCTACCTAACAAGGGCTTGCCATTTTGAGTATGATGGAGGCTACCCCCGGCTTTTCTAATGGAATACAATGCCGCCACTAATAACATCTAAATACTTATATTAGTGAGATTCAAAGATGTTTTAACGCTAAATCGTTACATTACTTTTTGAAAACAAAAATAATTCAACAATTTTAAATTTTAATTGTAAAATAGAACCAAAATCCTGGACCCCATCAGGGCCTAAAGACAGACCCTTGGACCCCGTTTTGCTAGTCCCAAATACGAGAGTAGGCTTGCCAGATGTGATAGATAGGAAGGCGGGGACAACATGGATGATGGTTTTTGACTTTCCCAGTTGGCAGTATGGAATTGAACAACAACAACTTTCTCCAATGTTACATATTAAAACCTTCCCCAAGATTTACCATTTTGATCTACGATCATTTTATTCCAGGTCTTCTTTTATATTCAGTTCGGTATTTGTTTCTATGCGGAATTATGTCTTGGTATTTTTCCAGAAATGGGACAAAATTATAATTCTTATTGGTGTGAAGGGCATCCCTACCGTTAACATAGAGGAGCAAGAAATATTACAGTCTATCACAAAATAAACTCAACATTAAAATCACTATGATCGACCTGATATCGTTCTGCAGAGGGATGACATTTTCCTTTGCAGTAAGACAATATTTGGTCTCACACTATGAGTTTTTGATGACGAAACTTAATAGGCAAGCCCATGATAGTGATGTTTAAACAGCAAGTGAAAATATCTAAATATGTCTGTCTTATGAACTATGGCACACACCTTAAGTTTAATAGAGCAGTTTTACACGCACTATAAAATATACAATGACTACAACTATGTCCATCCTTCCATATACGGTCAAAACGTGGTGGGCCCATGGATATTTGGGGTTTATGTACAAACAACATGACATGAGGGGGGGTGGGTAATCAATCTATACACCATATAGCAAACACATAACACAATAAAAATAATTACTTTGATAAAAATAAACCATAAGGAACCAACTGTATTCAAATCACTCTGGAAGAACAATTATTTCTACCCCTGAAGATCTTTGACAGAGTTATACTGTAACAACAATTGTGACATAGAGTATGCCAATAAACATTAGACAGCGTCTTACAACACAAATGTTAAATGTAATATAAAATAATATTATATCAAGTGACCTTTTGTGTACCAGTCTTACTTCAAATAACAATTGGCATTTTTTTGATGGGCGTCGCGGGATAAAATCACTAAAAGGAGGGGGGGGGACAATTTATCCCACATTAGCCAAAGTTATACACACAACATCACGGTTTGCTTTACTTCATCTTCTTCAATCCATACACCTTCACAAGAAACATATATGTACATGACTGGCCAACATATTTCTCAGCAAAAAGGAGAATATGGGAACAGGTATTCAAGATGTCTCAATAGTGACCTCAATGAGATTGACCGGCAGTTGACTCATATCTGTCAGACAACGATAGAACTATATAACGAAAGACAAGCTTCTGATAAAAAACTATTTTGGTCGTAGTGGTACACTGGCCGTTTGACAAAGTTTTTTGATGATTGGCCTCAATCTTTGACCTGACACGTATGACCTCAAACATGAGTGTTTGCATTGTAATATCCATAAACCAAGGTATTGGTTTCAGTTCAACTAAACTTTAATTGGTCAATTGTTACAATTTCAGCTTGACCTTGATCTACCTTTGACCTTGGTATAATGACTTGACCTTGGTATGTGACCTTTGAACCTTGACCTTTGATCCTCATCAACAAATATGAATCCCACATTGCACCCAATGACTTATTTGGTTAAATCCATTTACGTAAATGACGGATATGTCAGCAATGTTAACCCTTTTGTACAGCAACAACAACAACACATCAACAACAAACTACACAACATTGGCAAAAAAAGTGATCCCTATGGATCTTCCTGCGGTAAGGCAGGTGACACAAAAATTAGAGTCTGGACTATGCCAATTGAGGACCACTGGCATTCAGTAATAAAAGTGGCTGAAGCTGGGAGAAATCGAGCGAAGCGAGCGAAGGCGGGAGTAAAAACCACTGTGTCCAAATGCCCATAGACAATTTCGAATTCGATGGTACTAGCGACCACCATTTTCTATAAGCTACATATTAATTATGCATAACGCATTCATGACGTAAAAACCGGGGGGATGAAACGTAGCGTAATAGCGCCCACTCCGAACTGGCGAACTAAAGCCACGCCAGATTTCATGCAGAAGTCAGTGTGCAAGACGCATCCCCTTCTCTTAGTATCAAGTGTCCTTAGCCGGATTTATTTTAGGTCCCTGAATCAAACCCATGTCGCACTGGAAAAAGACAGCATCTTAACACATTACCAGCTTGCCCTTAAAACCATAGATGAACATATAAAAATCACTACATACATAAGGAGATAATGGATGGGGGTAGACCCTATGGGGGACCCGAAGGTTTTGATCAAAACGCGTGATCGAAGACAAAAAGTACAGCCCAATCTCTGAATACAGAAATTCAGAGAAAAATATAACTTTGCAAATATGAAGCTGCTGGATACTGTTTCTGCATGTAAACCCCAGGATAAGGGTAAAGTTACTATGGGGGTCAATGTTTGAACTGGCTCTCAATCTAATGAATACAGCCTCAAATTATTCCGTAGGTAACCACGGAGTAACGAGTCATCATGATGCAGTAATCAATCAATCGGGATGTTAGGGAATGTGTAGTTGTGGGGTCTAGGTCATGTAGGGTCATTACGGGTCAATTGACTATAGCCCCGGGTCTTGCCAGTGGTTATCTTGAGGAAGTTTGGTGGCTATACAACTAAATTTGGAAGACTTTTCGATATTTATTGTGGGGTCAAAGGTCAATTAGGGCCTTGGAGGTCAAAAGAAGGTCATCTGTCCAACCATATAGTTTTCGGACCGGCTGGTGTTCCTTTAATCGTATTTACTAGGGATCCGGATTTAGGCTATCACCGTGTTTTGCGAGCACTGGCTTGAATGACCTTTAAAATTTTCATATCAACATCGACCCGCCCACCAATGTTCGCCTGAACAGCCAAAGTTTACCACCCAATTGGCTCCTTTAGGACTTGATAGACCCCGATGACCTTTGAATCCCTAGACCAATACATACTCGTCTTCGTAGGTCAAGGGGCACAACACCCACCAATATTGCAGAGGGATGCAATCCTCGGTCCCTCAGAGAACATATCAGTCAGACAGGACGACACATTGAAGGCCAGACAGCACCGGTACAATAATATAAGATGGTGGCAAAATGTTTGAAAAATGTGGGGCAAAGGTCATTGTAGGTCATTAGAGGTCAAACGAATAACTACCTTATATGAAGTATCCTACAGTTCCTTTGATCATGTTTTGGTGGTCACTGTAACGTATTTGCCAATAACTTGGTATATACGTGTGTGGCACCGGGTAGTGTGGAGCCCACACTGCGCGTGGGTCTTCGCTACTGAGTATACGCCGTTAGATGAGTCCACTTAATGGTTTTTAGAACTAAACCAAGGTACTGTATTCGACTTAATTTAGCACCCTGGGTGCTTCATATCCATACGTCAAAGCTGGGTATGAAAACACAGCCAAGATTCCCAATACTGACCCCTACATGACTTTGACCCCAAAATGACCCCTCGAAATGTGAACCAAAAAGTGGTACGGCAAAACACTACCACCATATCAAACTCATATCCATACGTCCAAACACGGCCAAGTTACCCAATAACGCCCCCTGGATGAACCTTTGACCCCAACTGACCCCTCGACACATGACCACAAACTTTTTATGGGCGAAATATCACCATAACCAAAACTCATTCCTACGTCCAAGCACACGCCACGTACCTGATACGCCCGGGAGGACCTTTGACCCCAATCGAACCCCTCGAAACATGACCACAAACTCGTATGGCGAAACTCGGTACCACCACAAAACCAAAAACTCATATCCATACGTCAAAGCACAGCCATGATTACCCGATAACGACCCTGGATGACCTTTGACCCCCAAAGGACCCCGCGAAAATAAACCACAAAACGTCAGTACGATGCAACATCTACCCCAAAAAAAATACCAAAAACTCAATATCCCAATACGTCAAAGCACGGTTTTTATAAGTTTAACCCGAAACAGACCACTGGATACCTTTGCAGAGCTTCCAACATTAGAGATTTTGGAATCAGGGAGCATTTGAATTCTTGAATTGGGAGATTTGATTAGATCGTAGGGAGATTTAAAAAATAGCAGCTTTCAGTGTAATACCTCCTCACGAGGGATACAGCCAATGGCACAAGTTGTAACTTAAAGATCATTGAAAGCTTCCACATTTTAGGAACTGTCCAGTAAGGAACTTATCCCGTTTTAGATTTTTTTTAAAAGAATGACATGCAAAAGGTTGAAGTAGCAAGTCAACTTTAAAGTTCGTCACTTGAAACGAAGCCACCTACATTTATGAACTGCATCATGAGATAGAGCTCTTTAAAATAAAGCTGTCCAAAAAAATTGACAGGGCTCCTCCGTATGACATCTCCCATTTAAGGAACTGTCAAAGGAACTAAAGTTTGGAATTAAAAAAAATATTGAAATGAAAAGTCGAAGTAAAACGTCAACTTTAAAGCCCCTACCATGAAAACGGAGCCATCTACAAACTATGAACTGCACCAAGGAGATAGAGCTCTTAAAAATAAAGCTTTCCCGAAAAAAATGACAGGGCTCGGCCGGCTGACCAACCCCGTTTAGGGAAATGTCAGTGGAACAAAGTCCACAACAGGCACTAAAATAATTATAACCTAACACATTTGCACTAATAGCAATGATGGAGCAATCTTCAAAAGGCAAACAACAAATCACACAGGTTCATTATCTTGTAGGCATATCAATTTGCACCACTGGAGTTAATTTGGTTAACCCTTTAAGGACACAGCATAGCCTATAGCAGTTAAAATATAAAAATATTGCTGATGGCTGGTCCATTCCGAAGTCGGGAGAAAAACTATGGCAGAAACCAAAGACTATATTATCTTTTTGCCTAAGAATGGTGTTACTTAATTTCTTACTTGTTATACGTTTAATTTTAGCTCAACACCGCCATCATTTTCCATGACCCCTGAATGAAAAACCGTTTGACCCCAAAATGGACCCCTAGAAATGTGACCATAAAACTTGTACGGCTAAACTCTACCAAAAACCTACCAAACTCAAAATATCCATAGTCAAAGCACGGCCAATTACCATGACAACCATACCCTGGATGACCTTTGACCCCATAAAATGACCCCTCCAAATCGTGCCCACAAACCTCGTAACGTCCGAGCCTACCAACACACAATTCATATCCGTGTGTACAGGACGTTGAAACCACATAGCCGGACAAACCCACAAGCCCACAAATTGATTTTTTTAGTAAAATGATTTTGCCAATGGGTCAAAGGTCACATAGGCCATTAGAGGTCAAAGGGCACCTGGGTCATCAAAGGTCATTCTGCGCATACCAGTAAATGTCCTGGACAAGTGGTTCCTTTTTAGATTTGGTCATAGCCATTTTTTTTTAGAAAGTGTTTTTTATTACTGTATATTGACAATAATTGGATCAAAGGTACCCCACCATATAGGGGACATATAGCGGACCACTCTATACTCACTATGAGACTTGGGATCAGTGGTTCTTTTGACTACGTGGTGAAGGTATAATCGGCAATGTACACTAAAACAGTTTACATCCACTCCAGGTTATACCACGGCATGCCTTACAATGATCTGTAATGCCGCAAGCTTGATAACAATCGTATATGTTAATCTCTTTTACAGCATACAAATGACGCAAATGGTTTCACACATAATAAGGATATCAGGGGGGTCATGACATACTAGTAGCAGAGCAAATTGTCGGGTTTTTAAATGGTGTTTTTTAAAAAAACTTCTCTGATTAATTTTTGTTGTTTCAGTCCACTTTGAGGGCATATCTACTAAATAAAATAGAGGATATTATTGACAAATTTCGCTGACTCTTGTTGAGCATTTTTAGATATTCCTAGTCAAATGTAAGGAATTTTCTGGCAGATTGTTCCAAGGATTTCCACTTAGTAATTGGGGTGGATATGCTTACCGCCCACTCTATATTCAACATTTCCTGCTTTTCAACGAAGCTGGCTATTAAAAGAGTAAAAATATCAAAATTAATACAATTTTAATTTAGTTTCAATTTTAAGATCTTTAAACGACAAAGTAATAGCTAAAACCCGTCAAGAGTAAGGCAAGCGTGTTTTTCGTCCCAAACTCGCAATAGAATATAGTATCCCAGTGTTAAAGTGTTATTAAAATATTCCGAATATGCCCACCACGTCGCAGGAATACCCTCTTTTTTTATTTGGGAGGGGGGGGGTTATTATATAGGATCGATATTTATATCAGAAAACCTAGATATTAAATTTCCTTCAACTTTCAAGGACCAATTATAAATTCCAGAACTGGTTTTCAACCAGTTTCAAGGTGCCTTAGAACGGTCAACATTAGTTTTTACATCTTTAGAGGACAGCCACGCTGGGCATGGGTATACATTGTCGCAGCAATGTCATTGTATAACAAGAAATACACCGCCAAGAACTTAATACTGACAACCAGATAAGGATTTCAATCAGCGTACACCAAAATTGTTTCATCAAACCCCAAAAATATACCCAATATAAATAAACAGAAAAATTCTAAACTTACCGGCGAAACACAACCACAAGACCCAACCTTTTTCACCCATCCCTATACCATAAACACTATGCTAGTCAGTATAAAGGCCATAATGGGAAAAAAGCTTGCCTTCTGCAAAGGACGATACCACGAGACCAAATTGAAACTAAGGTACGGACTTTATTTTTGAATGTTTTTGGTTGTTCACTAAAGATAGAACAAATTTATACTTTGCTGAAAATTCTTTGGGAGACTTGGTTGCAAATACCCCGAGTTATTACCATAACTCAAGTCTGATCAACTCAAGTAAAAACAACTTTCTTTGTTCATCAAATCATATATAGTAGATGGCCCCTTCATCCAGGGAAAATTTTTTACACCTAAAATCTACCTCAAGTCAAATGAACTCGCACTTGTGTTTGACGTCAGTCCCTGGTAAGCCCACGGTAGATATGGTAATAAAACACGATTCACCATTTCATTAAATTCGCCCGAGAACCCACTAGAACCGGTTAAAATATACACACTAAACCAATAAGCATCAGTAGAAAGACGACAGCAAAAACGGCAATCAAATTGATGTTCAAAAACTTGACAACAAGATACAAAATTCCCAAACTGACTCCCCGTCACTAATTCGCAAAAAATTAAACCTACGGCGAAAGGCCCATAGCGTCCAGAACATTTGCCGATTTTGTCGGCGAAAACGACATAAGGCCGACTAGTTTTTCGCAAATAAGAGCCGACATATTAACACACGCCGTAACTCAGATGGCAATAAATCCATCAATAACAATGAATTGATGGATTAAAAAGTCAATTGGGTCACAGTTGTTGGGTGCTTCCCTTATCCAGAGATATTTGGGAAAATAGGCTTAACAGGTCATTTTGTTTATCAAGAAATGGTCAACAACAAGTTTGTTATTACAAGATTTACTTTGTAACGAATATCAAAAAATGATTGCTTTATTTAGTTTTGCATAGGGCTGGTGGGGTCCCTTTAATAGAGAGGGGTATAAGTTCCCCGGTCCCATAGCCTGAAGAACCTACAGGGCATTTTGTATCCCGTCCATTATACAAGAGGATGCTGAGTGCAAAAGCATTTCAATTTGGAATCCGTATCATTTAACATTTTTAACAAAATTTTACAAAGAAATCTGGGTAAATTAGCAAAGGGTGACCTTCTTGAATAAACAAATGCCTGAATGAACACAATATAATGAAAATAAGACAACAAAAGAGGTGTGCAAATAAGGGAACCTTTTTGTGCTTGCGGGGGGGGGTGCAGACAGCATAAATATACTCGGCTAATTTTAAACTACCGATCGAGCGAGGGCCTAACATCATCCTCAATGTTCGTGTTGTATAATCCTCAGATATATCATGTACAATTTTCTTTTTAAAAAAATACCCCCAAGTACCCAGTATGGCTCAAGTTACACAAGTACCTGACTACAAACATCAAGTCACAAAATCATGCAGCGTTCCAGATTATCAGATCAGGATATGTGCATCAGTGGCAATCACCCAGCCTTATGATGACTCCTTAAATTACATACATTTATGGGAAATCTTCACATATTGGCCACAATTTTATTCTCATGCATGGCCAGGTACAAGAAGTCAAATTACCTAAATCGGAATTTGGCACATATATTCAACACAGCAAAATCATAACACAAGGGTGATCCCCTCAAAAATGTACCAATGCAGTCAATATTGAATTTGAATCATGGATTTGCAATATTTTTGTGGTCACCATATAGTATAACTTACTTAAACACATGAAGATCCAACCCACCGTTTCACCTCTAGTACTTTTCCGAAGGTATGGACATGAATGGGGGGGGGTTGTGCAGTGGGTGGAAATGAAGATTAACGATCTAGGGTTTCCTCTGCCGATCCAACATAAATTCCATGCTAATCTATCGAATCATATATCCTCTAGCAGAGAACATCAATTCTATGCTTCATAAAAACATTCACCAAAGTCATACTAATAAAGCATTAATAACTACATTAACTCTCAAAACTTCTGATAATCATATTTGCTTCAATAGAGAGGGGTATAATGTCCCCGTTCCCATAGCCTGAGAGTCCTACAGGGAATTTTGTATCCCCTCCATTATAACAAGATGATGCTGAAAGTGCAAAAGCATTTCATATTTGGAATCCGTATCATTTAACATTTTAAAAAAATTTACAAAGAAATCTGGGTATTGCAAAGGGTGACCTTTCTTGAATAAACAAATGACCTGAATGGAACAAATATAAAATGAAAATAAGACAACAAAAGAAGGTGATGGGAACATTTTGTGCTGGGGGGGGGGTAGCAGACAGCATAATATATAATGGCTAAGTCTTAATCTACCTCGGGCTACATCATCCTTCAATGTTCTGTTGGTATAATCCTCAAGATATATCATGTTGACAATTTTCTTTTTAAAAAAATACCCAAGTACCCAAGTATGGCTCAAGTACACAAGTACCTGATACAAACATCAAGTTACATCTGGCAGAGTCCAGATTATCAGATCAGGATATGTGCATCAGTGGCAACTCACCAGCCGTATAATGACTCCTTAAATTACATACATGTATGGGGAAATATTCACATATTTGCAACAATTTATCTCATGCATTGACAGGTACAAGAGTCAAATTACATAAAATCGTAGATTGCACATATATTCAACAGCAAAATCATAATACAGGGTGATCCCCTCAAAAATGTAACCAATGACATGTCAATATTATATTGTCATGGGTTGCATATTTTGGGTCACCATATAGTAGCTTACTTAAACACTATAGTAGATTCAACCCATCGTGTCACCTCTAGTACTTTCGAAGGTATGGGCATTGAATGGGGGGGGGGGGGGTGCAGTGGGTGGAAATTAAAGATTAACCGATCTAGGGTTTCCTCTGCCGATCCAAAATTAAAATTCCATGCTAAATCTATCGAATCATATAGTCCGATAGCAGAGAAAAATCAATTCTATGCTTCATAAAAACATTCAAGTCAACATAAATGCATTAATAGCTACATTAACTCTCAAACATTCTGAATAATCATATTTGCTTCAATGGTATTCGATGTAACAAGCGAGTTCAATGTTACTGACTTTTGAGCACCCATGTTTTGGATATGAAGGAACACAAAAGTCTTTGCACCCTCTATGTAAAGCTATGTAAACATGAAAGGCCAGAATATCGGTAGACGTTTTATTAGAAGTCCCATGGATGCAAATGAGGTATTGGCATTCATTCCGTCAAGCGCTACTGCACAACGCCATACAGCACATGACGGAATCAATTGTAATACCCATTTGCATCCATGGGACATCTATATGAAACTTCTACCAGAATATCTTAGTTCGTTCATGAACAGGTGAATCGGGCCACATATTCTGCCTCCTCTCCCAACTAATCGACACTGTCCAAAACTTCTATGATGACACGAGGGGTTGAACCTATTATAAGAAAGTGTTCATAATAAGGTTACAGGGCATCGAGACACACAGCTTATCAGCTGACAGGAAAAAATACTATAACAGGCCTGTGTCAATGTCTTTCAAGAAAAAAGGTAAAGTTTGAACCTCTACTTAAAAATTCTTCTCGTAATTTTCTGTAGATCATCAAAATTAGAATGCCAGAGGAAGAGCAAAATCACCTTGGAACAACAATATTGGTTCTATACTTCGCTCATCACCAAATAGGCAAAAATTTGCAGTGTTAAGATTCTTGTCTATTTGGTGTGAGCAATTTAAGTATAGTGTTACTTTGTGCATGTAACTTTACCCAGCAACTACAGAGTAGGCCAAGATTGTCCAGAATTAAAATTGAGAAACAAATTTGCTGCTGCATCAGGTGGTAGTGTGGTTGATTTACCTGTTCCACCACACACAAATAAAAAACAATATATTAAATATAAAATCAAACACAACTCTGAAGTTATTGTTTAGCCAAATACTTTCCTCTTTTGAAATAAGGTGTTAGCTAACAAATAAGCATAATGTTCTACCCAAATGCTTCAAGACTGCACTTTGGATTTGCATGTGTTGAGCATACACAACAAGTGGATGAATTGGATAATTCTGGATGTAGTTTATCAGCTGGCTGTGCTTCAATTGTGGACTTGTATTATCAAGCAAGGTTGTTTCCAGCTACATTTACTATAAAATACTGCTAGTTTTAAAACTTGTGAGATCCCCTGGTCAGTTGGTAAGAGAGAGTGTGCACACATTTTCTGGGGAATAAGAGCTGACAAGTTTGAAATACGCAAAGTATGACCTTTGACCTACAGACTTGTGTCACAGTGCGAGTAGCAGTAGATACTAAGGTCCTGTGGCGCAAGTGTCCATCTAGATCAGTCATGGGTCCGCGTGTTTTTACATGTGGAGACCAGACAAGACCGACAGACTGACGGACAGAGGACAGATTTCACTATGACAAAATCCCCCATGCCCTTTTGGGCCAGGGGGATAGAAATGAAAGAGTCAATTACAAAAGGTATATTGATTAGGACTTATGTACACAAAACTCTCACAAACCATAACTTTAAGCTTCACAACAATATGAAGAGGAAAATGAAACATTTTTGTCATAGTCAAAAACTTAATCATTGGCAAAATTTTATGCTCCCTGATTATAGCAAACTATCGTATCAAATTTGATACACTTCTTACCTGGCATGCTTGATTTCTAGGAAATAAAAATAGGAGGACAGGGTGCTTTTCCCCCCATTTTTGAATCAGCACATCAAGGACTGCTCCCCCCAGCTACACCCTTAACACAAGTATTTTCATTTTCTTACAAAGAAGATCGACCACAACTCTAGGGCTGGTATTCTGAAATGGAGTCTAACTTTAAACAGTGTTAACCAAGGTTAATTCAACATCAAGTGGACCTTTTCTTTCAACATACTAATAAAAGTTTTTAATAACTCGAGAAATTCCTCATCGATGGGGCCGGAAGTTCCCCCCCTCCCCCCCAAAAAAATTCTGTGTACGGCCCCCTCCACACCTTGCTTTAGAACGTATCTGAGGCAGACTTGTTTGTCAGTTTAATAATCCCATATTGGATAAATGTAAAAATCAAACACCACAAACTATGATCAACTTCCTGTGAAGGCCTTTAGTACAAGTAACGCTTGCACACTGTTACTTCATTAAAAAACAGCTTCTTTTGAGAACATGCAACCACACAATCAGACAAATACAATTCACACTCTTGAAAACAGGTCCCTTTTGTTTGCATGTGAATTTGGCACCTTGAACATACAAATATTTAAGAATTTAAAAACACAGGTATAACTCCCGAAATTAGAGGATTCACTGATTGATACTGTGAAGTGAATCATA
The DNA here is from genome assembly GCA_023653785.1 of Ophioderma brevispina. Lineage (NCBI taxonomy): Eukaryota > Metazoa > Echinodermata > Ophiuroidea > Amphilepidida > Ophiodermatidae > Ophioderma > Ophioderma brevispina. Next base: position 33,848 of record JAMKCH010025911.1, read on the forward strand.
GTAATTCGGTGAGGGCCAAAGACAACCACGCACGCTGACCTGCTTTGTGATATTCTGTGTGAAACTTTCGACGATTCCACTATGAGCTGTAAAGATCTCCATTCCCTTTGCAAGTTCAAGAATTTCATTCTTAATAATTCTTTATAAGATGCAACCCCCTGTTTTTGTTATGATATATGAATACCCATATCACACAAGCTCAGTTCATAGCAGTGTATGTTCAAGTCAAACTCACTGAACTGTGTCCTTGGTGTGAGCCTATTGAAACTCTTAGTGTCAGAAGCTTCAATCATAGAAATGTCCTTGGAATTCTTCATAATTTTCAAGATATTGCGCACTGTGCCCTGAGACATTACTGAGTATGTCACCAGGTGGGATCAAAGAAAATAGAGACCCTGATCTTCACCACCCCCTCTATTAAAGGTGCAACAAAGATTTCACACATCGTGGCCCAAAAATATTGAATTTTTTGGCATTGATGTAAAGCTTTTCCCATCAAAATACCCCTACCTGACGGACTAGCTGATAAATTCTCGGTACAAAAATGTGAAATTTCTAGTTTCGTATAGGATGCAAATCTAAAATGCAACTACATTTTATATTTAAAATGACAATACAAAGCCACATTTTGTTTTCATTTTTAATGCATTTCTTAGTCAAATACAGGTAGAATTATAATAGGGTGCTAATCTATAAATTACCTACAAAATGACACATATTTATGGGCCGACTCAAAATCTCTCGTCGCACCTTTAACCAATGTGGGGAATGTGGACCAGGGTGTCAAAATATGTTTATCAAAGGGGGGGATGGATTCACCTAAAAACAAACTGGAGTGTTTAAGGACTTTTCCAGAATTGTACCTCTACTGTATCAGTGCCAATGTCTATGGGTTTGATGTTTTGGGAGATAATCCTCGTAGGATTGATAATCAACCTGGCCTTGGACAAAGGAAGAATGTGTTCCTGAACTGGTATGACAGAACATGCCCCCATTGACACCGGTCTGAACCTATCCACTCACCCTTTTAAAAAGTTCTTCACTTTTTCTCACAAAGAATCATTTTTGGTTAGTCTGAACTTTTACTTAAAGCCACTATCAGGGATCCATCCCAAAAATCAAAATATTTGAAATTTGCAGGAACAGCTTAAAAGTGATGAATACATCTATAGAATTCTCATAAGCCTTTTTTTTCCCAACTGAAAAAATTGCAGAAAAAGAAGAAAAAGCAGTGTTCAAGGAATGAATCGCCATTCAATTACGTGTAGATAACTTCCGACAAAAAGTAAGTGACTAAAATACTGATTGTTGCCCTTATGTAGTTTGTGCTTTTGGTCTTAAACTGTAGGGTATGTTAGGATACCCTATACTTGTTACAGAGAAGCTAAAATCTGATTTTTTATGATCTTTTTGATTTCTGATGTCGCGATGTATTTATCAGTTTTATTGCTACCTTCTGCTTACCTTTCTTTTGTGCACTGAACATGGAGTAATCATGCGACAGAATTTTGTATTGGCACCACCCTATAAATTTGACAGCCTTATGGAATAAACTGTATGTTTGAAGGATGTGTAGGCAGACTGAATTCATCCCATCCCTGCAAGCAGACGTCAGAGTATCTTGGATGCACCCAAATATGAACAATTTTCGAACAATTACAAGTTGCATCAGATCTATGTTGCCACCAGGGTTCACAATAGGTTTTGAAAAAAGTGCGTTTACTTGGACGCAAATTTGTTACCCTGATTAAAAAAGTGCGTCCACTTCAAATTATATGCTTGTCAGTTTTTAACAGTTTTTCGAGCCTTGTTTTACATGCACTACTGCAAACAATCCATAAAACATCCAATTCAAAAACCCAACTGATGCAAAAAGCACCTAATGTCAGGCGTGGTGGCCAAGCCTCATTCATTATAAGCACTCACCAAAATGTCAAAAGAAATTACCGCAATACTGATGCAAACCACACACCAATTTGGGTGCTTTGTATGTGGGTCGGGCATGTGTGTTCCCATGACCCACATACGACCTCGTCTCGTTCGTTTATTCAAACAAAGCAAAATCAGAAATAAACCTTCCAGTGAGTTGGTTTCTTCAACTCCAACAGTTTTTTTTGGCAATAAGAAATATTCCTTAACATATAAAAAAATCAGAATTTTTCGTCAAGATTTCGCGTTTTACGTGTTAAACCATGCGACGTCTGAAATTGGATTTCTTGGCCGCCCTCCCCCTTACTAATGTGAACCCTGGTTGCCACCCTGCTTTTTTACCTGCTTTGCTGCACTCCTTAGCACTGATTGTGCCTTTAAGCACGATCTTTTTTGAAATATTGTGTACAATTTAAGGACATTTTCCAAAAAAAAGTCATGCCACAAGGTCAAATAAATTGCATTTTTGAAATGCTACTCCTTCCCTTAAAGGCATATCAGTGATTTGCTAAATCAGAAATTGAAAAATCAAAAAACAAAAAATATCTGATTTTTTCATTTTTGTAACAAGTATAGGTATCCTACCATACCCTGCAAAATGGTAAGTCTAAAAGCAACCTAATAAGGACTAAATCAAATATTTTAGTCATTTCTGTCCGTACGGACACTTACTACAACACAGGATTGAACAGTGACTCAAATCTTGAACACTGCTGTTTTCTTCCTTATCTGTCAATTTTTCAGTTGGAAAATATACCAAATGAGAGTCCTACAGACTTATCCTTCACTTTAAAGCTATTTCTGCAAATTTCAAATATTTGTTTACCTTTAGAGTGAATCACTGATAGTCTTCAATATGGGAAAGTGTATTAAAGACCTATTACATGGTAGATCTTTTATTAGCGTCCTATCACCTTCAATTGCCAATGTTTACCTTTCATATTTTACAATTTTTTTTTTGTATTTTGGTGTTTGCCCTCAAATTATAGGCCCATTTTACTTTTTAATTGACCACATTCAGGTTGCATTTTGTATGTTTTTAATGAACATGCCCCAGCTGGGAAAATGAAAAAAAGTTAATCGGACAAATAGATGAAAATTGAGCAATGACTGGTTAAACAACAGCATAACAGGCAAAATGTTAAGGGAAAATATTATCACAGTGCTTCACAAAATTTCTTAAGCCAAATTTAGTATTTAAGTCACTGTATAAACCTTATTTTCCCCATCTTCAGTTTTCTAGGAAATTGGCAGAAGTTGCTACTTAACTGGAATCTTAGAAAATTATCTCTATTACATCAATATATTTTCATTTGATCTTTATATCCACATTTCCATGTTGATACATGAAATTCTTGAAAATAAAACAACTGCAAAAATAATAGCTTATACAGCAACATATCACTGTGACGAGTACTGTTAAGTGGTCATTTTTGTGCAATTTGTGGTTCAACAATTTTAAAACATTTGCTTGTTTTTAAATTTGCAATTTTCAGCTTTCCTACATAGACCTACAAGCAAAATAAACAGTGCATTGTGATTTTGTGTTTGTGCAGAAGAGCACAAAAATCTTGAAAACTGTAGCACAACAATGTTCACTTTTGCAGTAATCCCTGCTTATAGAAAGGGCCTTCTACAATTTATATATTTTTTTACATTTTGAGGCAAATCAACCACATTGCATAGTCCTATTAATTTCTGACTGCATATGTTATACATTGCGTGTACTGTATCAAGTTTTTGGTATGTGGCCTTTGTGTGAGACTTATTTTAGGATAAGGCTTAATAATTAATAACCAGAGTGTATTTAATTACAGAACAGTGTTGACAACTTTACAATCACCTGTGACTTCTTTTATAGTCATAGCTTGAATTTGCAACATCTTTTAACCCTATTTTGAAAATTTAGAATTTCTGTTGATTCTTTTGTGAAAATTTCTTTGGATAAGCCTGGCTAGAAAGGGCTATATTTCAGAACTACAATTATGTAGCATAAATAACTTGAAAATCAACAGATGAATATTAGGCTAGTCCTTAGAGAAGTTCTCTCCCATCACTCGCGACCTGGACATTGAGCGTAACGGCTAGGTCACTGGTGGTGCAAGAGTACTTCTCGACGGACTATATTCGACATGTTTTGTTAGATTATTATGACTATTATTGTTGCAGGTAATCTTTTGCTTGAAAGCGTTAAGACCAAGTACAAGACTTCTATCACAATTTATTTTTGTTGAATTGGTAAAGTTACATTGTGGCTGTTTAATATCAGAGTTCATTCACATTGTCATCTTTGGGCAAGTGCATAGGCTTTGAGTGAGCTTATTCACAGTACAGGTTTACCCCATAATATTGTTCCACCGATATACAGCATAACAGGCACAATGCTGTTTTAAAGTTGACACATCCACTGGGTTGGTGTGGCAGTGAGTCATAGGTCAATATGATGCTTATTTTCTTTGCCATACACATGCTAATAGTGCACTTTAATGCTGCCCAGAGTAGGTTAACTGGAATTACCTACTAAGTTGACCAGGAACTCAAACCTGTTCAGATATTGTCCTTTAAGGCGAGCGACAATGATCGCTCCCCTGCAGCTCTCCTTTAAAGTACATTGCAGGCGAGTGATTTGTAACTCCTCTTGGAAGATGAATTTTGATGTACATTGCAGTGGTAAATGTTCTTAATTTTTCCCATGAATACTCTCCTTAAGTTGACACAGAGTTAAGTTTTAGGAGAGCACTACCTCTTTTGGAAAGATATCTGCCTGTTCTATTTTATACTCTAATTTTTTTAAACTAGTAACTGGACTTTTAACCAATTTGGCAAATTACAGCAAAGCTGTTCAGACATCAAGACCAGTAACATTTCCATATTGCAAGCAGCACAAAGATCTTAAGCATGGTGAACTTAACATCAGGTCAATAGACTTTTTCAAAACAAAGTTTACCGAACATGATGACCCAGATAAGTGTCCTAGTGTCTCATCACACGCAATTGTTGGACGGAGCACTTACGCATATTTCGCTTTGTATTTTACTCCGAACATTTCCGATATTCATTTGAAAGGTCTATAGAGAAGTAGCAAGGTCAGCAAGTCCATGTACCTATACTTGGTACCCAATGGCCAAGGCAATAGCATTGTGTGCACAGCTTTAAAGGGACATTCAGAGATCTGGTGTTGATCATAATCTCAAATATCTGGCTTCGTCAACAAATTAAGGGTACCCTTAATTCCCACAAGATTGCTGAATGTCCCTTTAAGAACATGTCATCAGTTTTACAATACGGGTTGCACCAAAAGGGGGAAATTAAAAGCACAATATCCATGCTTGTGGGTAGTCCTAGGAGATCTTTATCAGGAAACCTCACATTCTGGAGCATTTTTGACATTTGAAAGTAACTCAACATTTGCAGTTTTTAAAGCACAACAAAAGTTTTCACACCCTTTTGAGGTATAATGGTACATCTTTGTCTGGGAATGGACTGAGGTTAAAGCCTATACCACTATACTGAAAAGGGGTGTATAAGTCTTACTTCACCTTCCAGTGAAAATACTATATGGCTTTCGGTAACCCAATCAGTGATAATCTGATTGCCTTAAAATTTGAAAGAGAAGCAATTATGCAAATTGTGTTTATGTAGTAAATAAATAAATACACAGTTGCAAGTTTCCAAGCAAATGCATACAAAAAGTCATTTACACAGATGATTTAAGGCGGTATTGAAAAATACACACATTTAGGCCAATACACTGATGATGAAAGTCACTGGTACATAGTTATTATGATGTTGAGTCTACATTTATTTTGTATTATGATTTTGTTAGATTCGTCCAATATACAGGGTGCTGATTTTTTTTTCTGTCTATATGCGTATCATCTCACACGGTCATATAGCTAATACTGTACTGGCCTGTCTCTATTCCATCATTAAGCCAGGTTGTCACTCGATACTATTGCTAAAATCAAATCCAAATAGAGTAATTTAAAATAGCATTTGATTACTTTTTTGTTCATGATTGTGATCTGTGGTTTCAAATTTGACACACATTGCTAACAGTCACAAAAATAGTTGGGCTACAGTGGTTATCTGCCGGTTGTGGTTTTGTCTCTTTGGGATACTGGTGAAAATCTTGCGGCAGTTGTGCAAAATCGGTAAACCAACCTTTGGTTCACCCTAGCTAGGTAAAGAATCATCATGTGAGTGCAACAAGGCCATAAGTGCAATAGCTGCCATGTGATACATCTGTGCACTGCCATGTATTCCGATGACTTAATTTATCTTTCCTTGTGTCAGCGGCTCTTGAAATGGTTCTTCAGGTGACAAATTGCCTGAAGAATCATTTCAAAACCCACTGACCAAAGACTTGGCATAATAGTATGTTTGATGGAAATTTCTGACAAATGGCAGCTATTCCACTTATGACCTTGTTGCACCCACATGGTGATTTAGTCATGAGAAGCTTTTACACACAGCTAACAAGCTGGTATAATAATGGCACTGAATGACATCAGATCAGACATCAGATCAGACATCAGACAGCAGTAATAATAACACTGTAAATTGGTATTACACCTGGGTTGAAGTGTCTGCACACATGGACATACAGTCAAATGATATGATTTAAGTGACATGTCTTATTCTAATAACACCTGTCAATTGATTACATCATTCTGTTGTCCTTCAAACAAATTATGTTTTGCCCACTTACCCAAGGTATGCTTCCTTCTGTATGCATCCTTTCATTTTCAAAATTCGGTCGCCATGGCTGCAAACACAATGGTCACTGATTGGACAGCGGAGTTCCCATCGATGCAACCACACATTCGACACAAATTTCGGTACGACAATAATCGCATCAAAACATTGTCAAATAACCCATGTAGTAAAAAAAAAAAAAAAAAAAACATCAGATCAGACATCAGATCAGACATCAGACAGCAGTAATAATAACACTGTAAATTGGTATTACACCTGGGTTGAAGTGTCTGCACACATGGACATACAGTCAAATGATATGATTTAAGTGACATGTCTTATTCTAATAACACCTGTCAATTGATTACATCATTCTGTTTGTTTAAAGAAACTTGATGTGTGTGTGTGTGTGTGTGCATGCCTCTTCAAACAAATTATGTTTTGCCCACTTACCCAAGGTATGCTTCCTTCTGTATGCATCCTTTCATTTTCAAAATTCGGTCGCCATGGCTGCAAACACAATGGTCACTGATTGGACAGCGGAGTTCCCATCGATGCAACCACACATTCGACACAAATTTCGGTACGACAATAATCGCATCAAAACGTTGTCAAATAACCCATGTAGTTCTATGTGGTTGCCAGTTCGGTATTGGTTGGTTCATACTATATACATCTGCAGATGTTGACTGTTGCTAGCCTTTCAAACATACTTTGCATGCCCAATGCATAAACATATGAATTGTGTGAAAAGCATGTGCAAAAGGCTAAAAGAACCAGCCAAAGTCTGCCAATATAGTATGAACAGACCAAATCTGCTGCCATTTTAAGTGACCCTTGAAAGGTCAATTTTGCATAGTATAATTAACCATGACCAACAGAACTCACACCTGATAAGGCCAAATAAAAAAAAAACAAGTTTGTCTCAGAAGATGGTGTGCATTGCTTTTAAAATTTGTTTTTAGTGCATTATTTTGTTAAGGTTTTGACTTACTTTCTTTTCTGAAAATTTTGACATTTTCAGATAAAAAAAAAGGAAAATCAAAAATAAAACCCCCATTTCGCACTAGCATTTTTCCAAACTTAAAAAAAATGCATTTTGCATTGCCTTTTTTCACATTTCTTCTGAGACAAACTTTTTTTTAATTTGACCTAATGATACTACCATTTCATATAACTACGCTGATTTGATCAATGTGATAGTTCTAAAACTATGATATTGTTAGCAAAAACACCTATTGCCTGCCAAAATTGGTAAAATAGTAAAAATATATCACCTGGCCAAATTTTGACTTTCCCATTTCACTCAGCTAACACTTTGTGAAATAGACGCAATTTGACCTCATGATGTGTTTACTACCACACTCATAGACAGTCAATATTTGTACACAACCACACTCATTGGCAATGACTGTTGACTTACCATTACAATACCAGTAGGTGAACCTTTTGCAAAAATCCTTTGAACAGACTTATGTACACTGTTCTGATTGCACATTTTGTTTCTGGAATTGTATTACTAGTCTGCAAGGGACTTTGCTAAGTTATTAACATTTGTTATAAAAAAAATGACAATATTTGCACCACTGTAAGTCAGGCAAGAACTGAAAGTGGAACTCAACTTGCACGTGTTGGATACAAAAAAGTAGTCCTCTATTTGAAAAATAAAACATTGTCATGCAATAGCATTTATGATTACATCTTTTTCATGATTATATCCACATTTTATCTTCTTCACAACACACACTCGGTCCTGGTCCCGTAATTGTTTTAATAGCGATAATCACGTCCTGTTAACTCCATTATAATGAAGACAGGCCTCCCTGGATTTGATTAAGATTATGCTGTAGTGACCAATCATGGGGCTGATAGATAATGAGGTCACGAAACATGCTCAGTAACATCCTTCTCGCCAACTGTCATCTTTTGATCTTGTAACTGTCCTATTCATATTTTGCACTGACCTGTGTGATTAAAAAAGAAATAAATCTCAATGGAATTAGTAACAAGCTAAATGTTACCTGAAAAGAGCCAAAATGATCACTTCAAATACTGTGATAACATTTCAAATGTGCAGTTTAACTGGTTATTTTAAATGAAACTTGCAATTCCATAGTTATCATGATATACTCACACACACCCACACACATATTGTATTTGGAACAATGTAACTGTGGACCCAAGTACTCTCAAAATAAGGTCCCAATACAACTGAAATTGTTGTGGACCTCCTTGAAATCATTTTTCACACCCAGGCCATTAACCTATACACACAAATACAGACAATTCTTAAAGGTCCATGGCCCGATCGCTAATAGCCTCGTCCCCAGAACCCCGATTTTACGGAGGTGGTCGAAATTTTGGTATCAGAAGAAAGACGACTATGTTCTCATTTACCCTGTGAAAATCTTATGGTAAAGGATGTTTGGTTGGAAGTTATGAGCAAAAATGTACTCCAATTTTGGTCGACCATATTAATTTTTTCTACAAAGTTACTATATGGGCTCACAAAAAAATGTTTTGCTCTCACATCAAACCGCATTGAAATATCGGCAAGAAACTACAGATGGGGTTTGGGGTGAAGGCCATTCCACAAGATGAAAAACTTATATACTTTAATCGGACTCATCCCTTTAAATGCATTTTTTTTTGTATTGCATTTAAAGGGTGGGTTCTTCAAAGGTGGCCAGTACAAAGTTAGTTGGAATACAGCTTCTAAAATGTATCCTGGACAATGTCCACGGTTAAAAGATTTTATTACTGAATGCATGGGTGCACACAGGTTTGCACAAACACCACACACACACACAAACGTGAACACCGCAGAACACACAAGGTGCAGGATGCAACACACACACACCACACATCAGTTCTTTCTGCAAATCCAGGGGACTTTTTAAAACACACACAGTCACAAGGTCCTCTGCCACAAATAGGGTGTATCCTCACACAATGGTAAGGTCAGATTGGAAAGCATTTGGGTATATTTGATGGTTGAGGATCACAAGGGTAAGTCAGGTCAGCCAGAATTAGATCTGAAAATGTCTCGATTATCGCTGTTTACTGGCGTGCATGCACAATGCAAACAATTTGGTTGTCTGATGAATGGTGAATGTGGTCAAAAACAGTTGACTCAAACATAAACGATGCTTGACCTTCTAAGTGAACTTCCTATAAGATTCACAACCTACTTGCCAGAACACACCGCAACCTTTTAGAAAGTAGACAAATTCACCTCAATATTATTGTCTCCAAGTTGAAAATGACCTCATGATGGAAGATCGCTATCCTCAATAGAGTTTTGACCGCTGGCGCCCAGTTTATTTGTGTAAATAATGATGTGATTCCAAGGAAAAATAGGCGTAATTCACATGCTCTGCAACCTATACAGGGCTATACTATCAAACCTGGACAGAACCAGAATATACCTGTTGAGTCAAACACAGAAACTCTGTCTAAAATTATAAGGAATATTTTCCATTTTATCTATAGGTGTTAAGAAGAAGGTAATATAGAACATGACCTGTCCTTTGAGAATTACACACAATTGTCAAAGGTGATGTCTCATTGTGATGGGCTTTATTACCTCAGGAGTTTCAACCAAATCATGGCACATCACAAAGGGACAGGAGGAGATTTTTTTGAAGAGATACAAATTTCTTTCCCCCAAAATGTTGCGCACCGAGTTGTTTGCATAGCACCTACTGAGAACATTTTGAAGGTTTATTGGACAAACAAAAAAGTAAACCAAAAAACGATGTTTTGAATTGCTATCGTAATTGTCCCCACAGGATGCATTGCTTTCGATTTTTCTGTGTTGCACGCAGAAAAAAAGTTATAAATAGGCATGTGCATATTGTTACATAAGAGGGGCATATTCGGCAAATTCACTTCAAGTGTGATCTAATTACATTGGTAAGATTCCAAATATGGAAAAACAAAAGGTTTGAAAAAAATTGGAGGCACTTCTTTTGGAAATGTTCCTCATGTCCTTAATACTGAAGAGACTGCTTAAGTTTTCTTTGATCGCGTAATAGCATTCAGGTCCTAAAAGTTTGGTTTTCAACTTAAAAAAAAAAACTGAAAAGGAACCGCATAAAATAAGCATATTATAATGATGTTCTTAATATTAGGGCATTTGCAAAGCAGAAGCCTTTTGCTAATATACCAGCATACCCAGCCGGGATGTGGAGGCAGTGCAAGCCATCCCAAGGGTTGACAAAATTATATGAAATCAGCCTGTTTTACTTATCAGAGGTCCTCTGCACCCTGACCACACCCGGAGGGTCCTCCGGGCTTAGGTACCCCCTTGTAATGAACTAATCTTTGGTGTAGTTTAGGGACTACTTAAAGTCCACACACATGAAATTACGATTACATCTCAATATAAAAGCACTGGTGACCTTAGTACCTGAACAGAATACGTTTTAATTTTATCTGTCTTTAAAAGCAGTGAGGGCTTAAAAACCTGCCAGATTTTATGTATTTTCCTTATTTTTCCATATGGCCAAAAAACAATCCAATTATACCTTATTAGAGAAGATGCTGACGATGATGACGACGTCATTTTGGTGACTCAGATTACGTGATCACATGCAGATATGCAAACACTGTACATCTCGAGTCATGATTTTACTACCCTCATCCGGCAGTCTGTATTATTAACAATTTTTATTTGGCAATTGTAAGAAGAGAATGAAGACTATGAAGATGAGAAATTGTTTGGACTTTGTTGCTACTTGGTGCTATTTCTATGAGATTAATATTGTTGAAAACACCTAGACTTACAAGGGAGGTGTGACCCGTGGCCCCCTCGGGCCGGTCAGTAGACTGAGTGGTGGTGAATGGACGAAAGCTTCACAAGAAAAGCAAAAACTATAACAACGGGCTTGACGTTAGGGGTCTTTTGTATATTTATTATTGAGAATCCCCAAATTTGGCTATAAAATCATCAAAATGCAGAAAAGCCATGGGAGGAAAAGCAAGGCGTCAGACGCAGAACTGCTACATGATACAATCCATGCCATAAACTTTAACTCTAATGATCGGCTGCCCACTGAGACTTGGACCGCTTTATCCGTATAAAACAAATGATCATGATGACTCACATCGAGTCCATGGTTTTCTTTTAATTTTTCATAATACCGAACTAACACTCCTAAATTGGTTTTTTTCAACGATTTCATAAATTGTCACCCCGCTCTATTCTTCTGTCTTCTTCTTCTTTTCCGCTATGACGGGGTGGACCGTTAAAAAACTCTATTGCAGCTACGGTGTATGCTTCACCCCACGGTATCCCCCCGGTCCTGCGGTCTGGTAAGGCCCGAACGTGCCGGTATAGTTAGTGTACACGGGCAGCCCAATCCCCCACCTCCACGTGGTACCAGGCGGATAGCTCAGGCTTACCGATGTTGTTCCCGCCCGGTTTAATGCTTTTGCATTATTGCTTTCCCCTAATGAGCAATTCCTAGCGACTCGAGATTTAGATATGGCCGGGATATAGCCTGCGTGAACTAAGGCGTGAAGATGGGTAACATGCTTGGATACGGCCTTTGGTCAGCATAGACGTAGTACCGGTAATAAGTTGTGGTGCACGGCCTATCTCCTTTAACCAGGTACTCACCTGGTGTGGCTCAGTAATGATACCGTTTTTGTGTGTTTGGATGCAGTACCAGCATAACTCCTGTCTACCATTCTACGGATGCGAATTGCTTTACTAATTGTAGTCTACATAGTACTTGGCGCACATAGCCATTGTTGCTGGAAGCGCCATTCATCTATCCATCCACCATCCAACCAACCCAGTCCTACGGTCGCCGGTGTATTCGTGCTCACCGGGAAATAACTCCGGCTAGCTCTTTGCTATCCGGGGTACTTCCCGACGATGAAATCCCAATTCTGATTCTCATCTGCATATTTTTGGACTCAGGCTTGTACTTTCACTCATTTTTGGTTGAATGAAGACCTATAAACTGATTTTCGAACCAGTTTTGCGTGCCGTTTCGTACATGATCCCCGACAGTGATCATTGACAGAGTTGCTTGGATGAACATCACCGCATAGCTCCTAATTTGAAGAATTTTCATTTTGTTTTATAGTGGGTCTAGAAAGGTCATCTTTTCAGTTTAAGTGTGACCTTACCTGTAGCAGTTTGGAAATAACACTTATGTTTCTCATTTTAGTGTATATCAAAATTTTCTATGATATATAATCATATTTTCATGGTGTGGTGGACTTTTTAGTTTTTTCATATGAAGACTGTATGCAGAAGAATTAGACACCTTTTGAAGTCAATCATAACCTTAAAACATGAATTATTGTTTTATCTTTCTGTAAACAAGGAATTTTAAATACACCCACACACACACAACACCTGCATGCACACAACACAACCCTGTTGGTGGGGTGGGTGTTTGTTTGTTTAACTGGTAGCATGTTTCAACGGGACTACAACAAAATGTATTGACCAATAGAGTATCGCCCCTTACCTCTCCAAAGGGTCCCCATGGAATTAACTTTATTTCACACTTTTCAGGTAGAGAGCACTACATAGGCACAAGATACAACTGGGTATGTCCCATGTTGTCTTAAGTCGGGCAGGCGAGGTGGCTGAGGGCGAGGTGGCCGAGCAGTCTAAGGGGCTGAACCACCGGCAGGGTATAAGATCAACCGAGCGGTGAACACACACGTACACGTATGTGCACACACCCATTTAACAGTGTCAACATTTGACTGAAACCTGATAGTCCAATAATTTTGTGATTTGACCCAAAAGAAATTGCAACAGAAACAAGTTTGTGGTTAAAGATGCTTGTTCTGATCTCTACTTGATAACAGTGCTTGGCACTTCCCACTCACCACCAAGTTAGGTGGGAAACAAACTTGCATTTTTTTATGGTAGAAGCGATAATGCACATTGCAATGCCTTAAGGTCATACTTTACTGCATTGCAGTGCAGTACATTGCAGTGCAGTACTGCAATGCAACCTACCAAAATGATTACTGCAATATATGCAGTATGCCCTTATTTACTACAATGCAATGCAGTACTGCAATGAAGTTAAATTTTAACTGTTGATGCATCAAGAAGTAATATGGTGCAGTATCATGAGTATGACAATTTTAAAAAGATTTTACTGCAATCCTTCAAATGTTTACTGCAACATACCACAACCTATAATATGACCTGTAATGACCTGAACAAGCACCTTTAATATACTGCAAAAAGCCCCAAAAGGAAACTCCTTAACCAGTAGGCCCACAATCACCACAGAATGACACTTTAATTTGTAGACAAATTCCACAAATTTTACAAATAATGTGGGATATATTCACTTTCAAACTTTTATGAGATAATCGGTACAATAATTGTCTATCTTGAAACAGCAGCTAAGAATTTCACCATATCCAAACATACAGGACCAATTGATATTTACCCCATTTCAAGCATTATTGTCCCCAACTACACTTACTGATCAGAGAGCAGGCTGTTCCCTACCACCTCTCTGTATATACCACTAATTAGCAAATGACATCTTGAAAACAATATCTTTTACTAGGCATCCTTTACCACAGGGTAGATAATAAAAAAAATGCACTTTATTAATAACCAATGTTTCATTAGCATGGGCTTCAAAACAAACTTGAAAATCTAACATAGTGGCAATAAATAAATGCAACAAATGTCACATTTTCTTAAGGAAACTTGCTGCAAGCTGCTTTGTAAATGAGAGGCAAGCATGGGTAAATTATGGCAAAAACTGTTTGATATAAATGATAACTGATATGCCTAGCTATTTATTTTGAAGTTATGTTGTGCATTTAGACCAATTAACACTAAAATTAGGATTGTAGTTATCACACACCTATAGAACTTTTCAGGACTTTTACAAAATACAGACTATATGTGATCATGAACTAGTTCTGCCGAGTTTATTGCATATTCAACCAGACAGCGTATTTCATGCCAGTTTGCGATTAGTAGCTTGTGGTTCTCTTTACTGCATGTGACACTTTTGAAATGATTTCTGAAGACTTCTAATCAGTGGACGAAAAAGTTTATTTTGTCATTATGGTCAAACCCAAAGGTTACTTTATAACCACAAGGTTTTCAAAAATATTATGTTTGAGTATAAATTACTCACTATTCCAAAATAAAGTAGAATTTTTCCAAATTAGAAACATAAGAAAAGCAGAATTTGATAAGGCACTAAGTAGAAACCCTTATAGATTCTAACTGGGAAACCAATTTTAAAAAAATGTTACGTTTTTTTTATTTAAACAAAAATGGCGCAAAATCCTACTTCTACAGCGTTTTGCAATAAGAGTAAGAAA